>FLMG01002007.1:11567-33588 GCA_900088475.1 Hyphochytrium catenoides
TTCAACCTCTTTCCAGGGCTGCTTGCCGAACCCCAGCGACCTAAACCTAAACCGCCCTGCGAAACGGATCTTTCCATCAAAGTACAAATGCTTTCTGATCCTTATATCTATGTGAGACATAGCAAATGATGACGACTGATTGGTTCATATGAAGAGGATTAAAAGCTCTGGGCCAATGAAAGCATACTATCTTTGTCAGGTTTATTGAAATGAACTATAAAGTTAGCCCTAACATACAAAAGTAATGACAGAGTTTTTACATTTTTGTGTTACGGCTTTTTCTTGGTTGAGGTCTAGAGTTGTGCCGCCTCCGTTACTCCTCTGTGAGCTTAGAGGGAGGGAACCGTTCCTTCCACCTCAGGGGCAGTAGTGGTAGAGAGCAACGTCAGATCCCTAGTGTTCTACTCCTGGACAGAAAATAGTACGCCCGACATTCTATAATTCTTTGACGACCAGATGATGGCTGGGCATCCTAAGGAGCCGTTAGCGCCTTCCACTTGCACTCCCTACAACAGATCTTCATCATTGGGTTCAGGCGCGTTGTTGCCCATCATCACAAAGGCGCCGTCTTCGTATTGAGTATGATGCGGCGATTGATGATGGGATGTCGGAGACGAGGAGAAGAAAGCTAGTAGGCGGATACCAGGTGCCTGCTCGCTCCCAGCAGCCCAACCCTGGGTCCGATAGGTTGCGCTAATGAAAGAGTGATGATGAGAAGAAAGACGGGACTGGAAGAAGGACCCGGACGACGAAGTGGTTGCTGCTGCTCCCCATTTATTAGCTTCGTGCTGGGACAGAAGCGGCGATGAAGGTTGATGGAATGGTCTGAATGAGATAAGACTGGAAGACTGCTGCTAAATTGAAGCATTCGACGTGATGATATAATGTATACTCACTTTGGCAGTTGGTTGTGGGACTACTACTGCTTTCACCGTGAGAAGAGTCATCATGAATAATGGTGGACCGAGTGCTCTGAGTAAACCTTCTGGCCGCCTTTTATTAGCTCCTAGCAACGCTGAAGCCGACATTGATGGCTGCATCACTATTTAAAACTCTATAGCTCACTGAACCTGGCAGTGGAGAGGACGATGATGGCTCTTTGGCTATCAAGCAGCCTTCTTGCGACTTGTTGCGAAGCGGGGCGGCGGTCCATAAGCAACAAAGGAGTAGTGAAACTGAGATAAGACCGCTAGCATTATTACCTCTTGTAAGACTCTAGAAGTGCCTTAGGTGAAGCATCAGCGGAGGCCATATCGGAGAAGAGAGGTGAAATTGTAAGCCAACGTGCATTGCCTTGAGAACATCTTTGCCCACGTACTACTGTTTGTGGTGCGTAGGAGGATAGTTTGCCTTGGTTTAGTTGAACTTCAGAGCCCGAAAAGCGTTGTTATAGAGATTCAACCTTGTGCGCCGCGGCGTTAGCTTCCTGGTTCGCAAGGAGGCAGCAGCACACGGCCTTCTTAACAATCTTTGAAATAGCTGTTTTAGCGCACAATGCCGTAGCCGGGGCACACTAGAAATTGCGAGTACTTCGTCTTCCAGGCCCCTTATTCTTCTCAATGTCACTCCGCTCGGAGGTTCTCTTTGCTCTGAGACCCTATCATAGCAGTTCCTGTTGGCGACCGAAGCTATGGCAAGGAAAGATTGAATATGCCTGCATCTGTCACAAGCGAGGATGATGATGTTGCTTTTCGCTGATGGAGACATCGCCCCATCACGACGGTGGTTTGGCACACCGCCAGCCCGACTTTGAGCATCACGGCGGAGCAGCCGGTTGGCTAGCGGGCCGTTTTGTACTCAATATCGAGCTAGACACGGCCCAAGGATGTTCCTAGTCTGGTCATTGTGGGGGGAGATTCTTTGTGTATAGTTTCTTGGGGAAAAAGAGTCCGGACTGTACAGAATAGACTTCACTCTTTCTGCCGGTGTCCTCATCATCTTCTTCTGACTAGAGCGTCCGCAGCAGAAGGTGGTGCCGTATTCTTTGATCAGCGCGAGGTCCGGTCGGAGGTAAGGTAATTGGCTTGGTGTAGACCCTGTTACAAGCTCCAATTACCAGACCTCATGTTCTCAATGACTTACTGGACAATAACTCTCCACCAGTGTTTGCGAGAGCTTTTCTTTGTCCTTCAGGCAACGTGTGAAAGGTCGCCTTCATCGCAAGAGACTGCTGGATCGTCAGTGCTGTCGTCTCTCCAACTCTGTTGTAGCTGGTCATTGTCGCGGTGCCATCGATGCGACTGCTGTTAGGTGAGCGGTAGATTTCAGCAGCGCGTGGATGGTCTGTGCTACCAGGTGGCTGTGGATTGTTTGGCCCACCGCTCTCCTTGGCATTGGCTAGGACTAGGTTGCTCTTGTCGTTGAGGGTTGCAGTGTTATTAAGGTTTGCTCGTTTCTTTGGCAGCATCCCGCTTTAGATTAGCGGTAAGTTGAGCCTCTGATGGACGAAGGACGTAAAACACTGTGGTGTTGGCAGAGTTCTGTGCTCGCGGCGGCGAAGAATGTACCCTCGGGTGAGGAGGGCCTCAATTCTTCTGGGGCGACAACTTGGATTCCTGCTTCTTCGTTGCTCATTCTAAGACCTCGTACAGGAGTTTCTCTTCTGTTTTGCTATGATGAGTTCTATGAATAGAGAGTGAGACTGCGTCGCGTCAGAGCTGCCTGCTGCTTGTACAACGTACAGATCTGATGAAGACGATGGCATGATGGGCGAGTGAGTGAGTCCATCAAACGAGGAGCGGATCTGTGACACTGGTCATCAGTGCCTTTTCATTATTAAAGTTAACTGGGTTGGCAACTTAGATAATAACCCGGATTAGCTGATCAGAACCTGTTGATAAAGACCACGGGTTTGGGACAAGCCAAGACGCTGTTAGCTGAGCAATTACAGAGATTCAAGACGCGATAATCTGCATCTTATTGGCTATGCTATCGCCTCTGATGACTTCAGACAGAGAGGTAGTATCTGTATGGCGTTTATGAGTATCTGCTTACCGTGGGGAGCATCAAGGCTTCATATCCTGTTCTCTACGAGTACGTGGCTCTGGACGTGATATGGAGTGGCCCGAGTGCTGTGGGGTTCAACCTGGTATTACATCTGATCCATAAGACTCAGCTGCTGGCTCAATAGAAACGGGAAGTGGGAGGCACATAAAAAGTTAAACAGGGGCGCTTAAGCTCTGAGCACGGAGATATATAGCAGGGAACGAGGTGCAGAGGAGCGATGACTGGTAGGTTACACATCTCCATCAATGGACGACGCGTCCATCTCGTGGAGCCTTCTTCGCTTCCAGTTCCCAGTCTGTTAACTGCTTTAACCTTAGTCGGTTGACCTTCCTTTCGCTTACTTGCTTTCGTAGTCCCTGACACCGTTAGTCTCCCTATTAGAGCTATTCTACTTTTGTCGCGATCCTTTCTGTTAGTCTCCATAGTAGCGCTCTTCTTCTTTTGCTTCCCCTGACGCCCTTCCTTACGTCTTCTGGCATAGACTACGCTGAGGAGCAGATGATGGAGGTTGAGGCTCTGGAGTCGATTTATGCTGATGACTTCCAGAGTATGTCACTAAGCTTGCTATGATGACACCACATTGGCACTCATAAATCGTTGTCTCTTCTCCTTCGCATTGTTGCTCTCTTTTCTCCCTTGTTATGGTCAAATCTCAAGAGCTGTCAGACGATCCGCTTTCATACAAAGTACATCTCGTCCCAAATCCTGGCGAATATGATCAGAACCACGGTAAGATAAGTGTCGAGGAACTCCTAATCGCCGCTGTTTAGAGGCCCATTAGCCTCCGACGCCTCTGTCTTCACCGATTACTCCGCCTTCTTCACTTGTTACTCATTGACCTTGCACATGCCCTTCTGCGTCTGGTGGGCTCCACTGGTACACTATACTGTCACCACCGTGCTAATGACTCCCTCCTTCGCTCTAAAGTCGCCATGTGGCTTGTCTGCAACATTCCTCCTACTTATCCAGATGTGGAGGCGCAGGTAGGTACCTCATCCTCATTTCCTCTTTCCTGGGCATTAGTCTTTCCTCTAACTGATGATCCCACTCTGCAGTTCGAAGTAGTGCTAGAGAAGGGCTTAACCTCTGTCCAGGAGAAGGAGATCCGCAGAATAATAGAGGAGCAGGTGGACCACCTATGATGTAGTCCGTCTTACCGCCGTACCCCTAACCTGGCGCGATATCTCTTGATGAAGGCTGAGCATTGATGTTTGTCCCTTATTACACTCTTCCCCATACCCGCACCAGGAAGTCGGCCATTTGTTATGAGGCGGCCTCTGTCTTTCCATGCCCATGTGACCTTTACAATAATGCCGCCCACCTCAGTTGTCTTCAGCCCTCTCTTCGTTCCTCGGATTCCTCTCTCCTCCACCCAGGATTCCCTTTGCGAAAGTAGCCTAATGTCACCTCTTTCTGATCACCTTTCATTGCGCCCAGTCAAGAGAGAACGCCGGTATGGTCTCTGTCTTCACGGTCGCTGAAGCTGTTAAGGAATATCTCATGGAGAATAACAGAGAAGACCTCGTACGTTACACTATCGGGTTCATGAAATGATTTCACCATTACTGGGGGCCTCTGGGATGCCCTCTATCTCCTTTAGTTGCTTGCTTAGCTCACCTTGTCTTGCGCTGAACTGCAGGGCGAGAGCGAGTACCATCAGATGTTAAAACGGCAGGAGGCGGCGGAGAAGGTGAAGGTCAATGAGAGCAAAGTGGTCATCAAGGCGGAGGTTAGTGTCCTGCTCCTACACTGAGTCTCACGTCTTTCCCGTCGCCTTGGTACTGATACTCTTTCACCTTCCTTCGTCAATATGTGGTCGTGATCTTTTCCTTCATGTAGCGGGATGACGATGACTTGGATAAAGTGAAGAAGTTTGATGGGACCCCAGTCACTCCTGAGACGTTCAAGAAGTGGCTGGACAGCTTCGAAAGGGAGATGGAGGCCAAAGAGCAGAACAAAGCTAAGAAGTCCTTAAAGGAGAATATTCTCACAGGTACGTATCCTTCCTCTCCGTCATGGTGCTCTCTTCTGTCAGAAGGTGCCAGACTTGTCTGAACTTTTTCACTATAACCTGGCAATCATTTCTTTCATTGAAGGAAGCCAAACTTTTTGATTGCGGTCTATTATATCTGCGATAGCGGCAGGCGTCCTCCACCCTTTGCTCTTTGTCGCTACGTGTCGGCCCCCACTGTCATCAACTTACCTTTCCTCTCCCAGGCAAGCAACTATTCCTTCAGGGAGTTGTGGATGGCAGTGAGGAGGCTGGCGCAGATGGAGAGGATGATGATAAATTCGTGGCCGGAGCGGTCGACCAGAGCGTTTTCTTGGGTGAGGATGACGACGACCTCGATGATCTGGATGACGAGGACTATGAAGACGAAGATGAGTAGTAACCTCGACCAGCCCGTGACGCGCTTATCAATCACAGTGGAAGTGTTGCTGGTCGCTGTCCCTACGTGCTTCATCTAGCTCTCTCCCATCACTTTTGGAAATAGCTGCGGGGAGAGCCCTGAGCAAATTGCAGTAGTTTGGACATGGAAACGTGTGGAGAGACTGAGCAATGGGACTCTTTTGGAAGACAGCGTCCTTTTCTTTATTGTCTTTCCGTGATGTGCATGAGGCTAGAGACAAAGACAGAGAACAGCTAAGCAGATATCTTCTGGCCTGCCTTCTGTCCAAGTGAGTAGGCTGGGAATAGAATGTTAGGGAATTTTTTGCTGACAATAACAAACTCGTCGAAGGAAATGACGCCGTCTCCATCCTTGTCGCCCTGTGACATGATCGTATCCACCTTTCGGAGGACCTGTAAGGAGTCAAGAAGGAGAAAGAGGGAAAGGGAATTGGAGTGAGTGCATGTGAAGGACGACGTTTTGGCCAGCGAAAGTCTGGGCCAGAATGTGGCAAGTGATGGGAAGACAAGAACGTACTTCGGACTCGCTGGTGGCCATGTGGTTCGCCTTCAATATCTTTGTGAGCTCTGCCTTTGTGATCACACCGTTCCCGTCCTCGTCGAAGATCATGAAGGCGAACTTCAGCTTCTCGTCCTTGCCAGCTCCGCTAAAGTTAGACAGCGCGATCATGAACTGCAAGCAGAGAGTGAGGGTATAAGTGACTGCGCTCTTGACCTCATCTGCGTTGCTTTTCCTTCCTCACCTCTCTGAAGTCAATCTGTCCTGCCTTATCCTTGTCGAACAGCTGGAAGACCTTCTCACATTGTGGCGCAGGTTCAACCTGCAGTATCTCGCAGAACTCTGTGTAGTCCACCAAACCCGAGCCATCTTTGTCCGTAGCTTGAAAGCGCTTGTACGCCTGCGGACAGGACAAGGGAGCCGGAGATTTAACTGTCTATAAACGGCGATACCAGCTGGCCGGAGCGAAGAGCAGAAGTGCACGATAGAAGTCCAGGTGCTTGGCTCGAATTTAACAACAGATTGCGAATAGGACATCAGGGAAAGACTCTTGCAACGTGGACCAACCAAGAGTGACCAAAGACTGACAGAGATGGAATGGTTCTTTCACCTTCTTGATACTCTCGGCCTTGATGTTATGGTCCTTCGCAAAGTCTTCAAGGGCGTTCTTCTTAGCATTTCGTGCTTGAATGGCCGCGGCCTGGTTGACGGGCTCTCCTCCACCAACCACAGGCCCTCCGCCGCCTCCCCCTCCTGCGGCAGCGCCAGGACCCAGCCCAGGAGGCGGAGACTTCCCACCAGTGACCATCGAGTAGAATTCATCAAACGCCACCTATCATGAGGAGAGGACAGGGATATGAGCAATGACGGGGGAGGCAACGCGATGCGAGATGTGAGGCTTAGATAGAACTTGAAGCGCCTAGCTGGAGCACATGGTCATATAGCGACTGCTTTTGCTTGTTCCCCCTTAGCCCTTTGTATGGTTGCTGTTTCTGCCCATTCTTGACTGTCAGGAAGCTTTATCAAGCAAGCATTTTATATCTCGCTTATCCGCGCCCCTGCCCCTGCTATTGCTATGACTTCCCTCCATCCTTCTGCCGCCCCGTTCCTGTTAGATCTTGTCCTACCTGTCCGTCTCCATCCTTGTCCACCATCCTGATCATCTCGTCCACCTCCTCGTCGGTGACTTGCTCTCCAATGTTGATCAGCACATGACGGATCTCTGCTGCGCCGATAAAGTTATTGTGGTCGAGATCAAACGCTTCGAAAGCCTAAGATGAGGCGACGACCCGAGGGAGGTGGTTTAGGTACAGACAAAGCATTAAATCTGCTAGCGTAGCGTAGAACGAGAAGGAGAAGGACAGCATCAGTCGGCGAGATATCGGAAGATAAGAGATGCTTGCAGCTGTTGCTGAGGTAGATAGATGAAGAGAGAGGTGTATAGGGCACCTCCAAAATCTCCTTATCAGTGAATTTGCCGTTAGGATCCCTTGGCTGGTTCGCTGGAGGAGCTGCAACGGAGGGCGGCACCAGTCCTCCAGGTGGCGGCCCAGCTGCAAAGAGAACAAAGGACTGTAAGTGGGCGGCCGCACTTTGTGATGAAAAGCGACAAGACAAGGTGATGGGTGCGGCATACTTGCGATAGCGTTAGGCGTGAAAGAATAAGGATATAGAAACGCAGAACTGAGGGATGGCCAAGGCTATCTGACGGAAGAGCCAACCTTCCTACCTGGCGGTGCTCCCACCGGTTTCTCGAAGGTGGCCGAGACAGCAATCCTTCCTGCTGGGGAATTGCCTGCGTCCGTCAGTGGCAGATCGCCGGTGAAACTTCCTTTTGCCAGCCATTCCAAAATAGCGACCGTGGTCTTCCCCAGCAGCCTTGTCATATGAAGAGTTAATTCTTGCCCACGAGCCTTCTCTCCTGACTTTGCCTGTTTAGATGGTCTCACTAGCAGAGATATTCTAGCTTTATCGTTCACATTGACAGCCTTCTCGACAACCTTGGTACCTCTTCCTGCAAACCGCTCCCTCTGAGCTCCATTCCTACCTGCCTTTTCTTCTATTCTATCTGTTAACCTGCCCATGTCCTCTCCCAATGCTTCCCTAAGTTAACATCACTGCCTAGCCTCCTCAACATCTCGAGCTTGTCCTTCATCCTTCAGCTACCATCCCAGTATCTATCAGAGTGGTTGGCTTTATTCTCCAATTTCCTCATGATGAAACTTACTTGTCGGGTCCAGCGGAGCTTTTGTCGTAGATTGAAATCTCAATCTCCTTCTCAATAGAGACGTCAAACACAAGCTCCTCGCTCCAGGCGGGATTCTTGTTCCCATTAGCATGCGGCTGCAGAAGGAATTAGTGGAGGAGAGGAAGCAAGATCAGTAAGGTCATGGACTATGCTTCTCCTTTCTCGAGTGCCTTCCAATGACCTTCTCCACCACATTGTAAGTCTTCCCCTTTCACTGCCCTAGCACTGGCGGGCTTTTTGACCTTGATGTAGAGAGTTTCTCTTGACTTCTCCATTCAATTCCTCTTCCTCTTCAAAAGCACAAGCATGGGTCATATGCTTTTCTAACTAGAACGCTATGTTCATCCCTCTTCTATACAAGAAGATCAATCTCTGGCGTCTCTATGGAGCTAGGCTTACGAAGTGCCACTCTTTTCCTCCCAACCTCCTTCGTTAACCATGCCTTTTCCACAGTCAGACCATCTATTTGGCCTCTTCGGCTGCCGTACCTGCGTTTGCTTCACTTGTGTTCCTAGCTTTGCCTGAACGTACGGATCCGCCTTTGGAGCATTGTCAGGCAGCTTGAGCTCCATCGCTTTTGTGACCTTGACACGAAGTTTGCCGAACCGTTGAGCAGGGGGAGCACCTAGAGGATAGAGGGAGATGATGAGATTTCGCATACATCAATGGAAGAGGGAAGGTACCCAAAACTGCACTGGTGGCCGCTGAGGGCTGATAATGTTCAGGGTGAGAAAATAGTAGGACATGGAAGGAAGACATCAAGGCGCTGACGTTGGTAAGGAGCATCATTTGTGAGGGGGTATTTGGCGATGTAGCGGCGAGGGAAAGTAAAGGATACATGGATAGGTGAGGTAGAGAAGAAAGATGAAAGTGGCAGACCTCGTGGAGGAGGTCCTCTTGGAGCCATAGGAGGAGCTCCTCGCGGTGGCATTCCCTGCGGAGGCATCCCAGGCGGACCCCTTCCTGGCATTCCTGGCGGGCCTGCAATGATGTATGACGTATAGAGAACGGGAGCAAACAGTATTAGGAATGTCAATGGATAGATCAAATTGATAGCCGGTGGTGCAGAGTCAGCCGTAGAAGAGAGTTTTCGCCCATTCCTTCCGTGATCCCTTACCTCCAGGGGGCCCTCCACGAGGAGGTGGACCTCGAGGGGCTGCAGGTAAAGAATGCAGATCCAGCTCAGGACCAATTGATATAGATATGGCGGTGGAAAGGGAAGTGGAGACGCCAAGAAGACGGAGTCAAGGATAGGAAGTATAATAGCGGAAGTAACCACACCACAAGACACAATACGATACAAAGATAGTATCTCTTAGACGTACGGAAGCCAGGTGGACCAGCTGGTGGAGCACCAGGAGGACCTCGTGGGGGAGGTGCCCCTGGTGGGCCTCTCGGGATTGCACCTATGAGAAATGAAGATGAGTAAATTGACGATGATGAATAAAAGTATATAGGTGGATATGGACATATTCACCTGGGGGAGGACCCCCGGGCATCCCAGGCGGCGGTCCACGGGGCATGGCGCCTGCAGTAGAGAGCGACAAGCCAAGCAGGCAGACCACGTTAGTGCATTAGCGAAAGCAGGACAAGGTGGTAGTCTCAGCCTGGTGGTCTAAGTGAAGATGAAAATCGTTTTACCTGGTGGAGCGCCTGGAGGTCCCCGCGGTACTGGTACACCGGGCGGTGGTCCTCCTGGAGCACCTGGAGGAGGTCCTCGGCCTGGGCCCATAGGAACTCCGGGCGGTGGGCCCCTCGGTACTCCAGCTCCAGGAGGACCTCTTGGTACGGGGACGCCAGGAGGAGCACCGGGAGGACCTCCAGGTGGACCCCTAGGAAGAGCGCCAGGGGGTCCTCCAGGTACCGGTGCACCACGAGGAGGACCCCTAGGTACTGGCACTGCTCCCGGTGCTCCCGGCATGCCAGGAGGAGGCGGTCCTCTTCCTGGTACGACACCTGGAGAAGGGCGAGGTATAAGAAGCAAGACAGTAGATAGGGAAGGTGAGAAGGGATTCTGACACGAAGACGCTATTGAAGACTATACATCTTCGCTGCCGACCCAGAACTAGTCTCTAAAGGACAAGAAGACAAGAAGTTGAGATGCGCAGAAAGAGATACAAAGGCAATATAGGAGGTTAGACCACTCTTATCCTTTAGTTCACTTGACATACCTGGTGGAGGTCCACCAGGGACTGCTCCTGGCGGAGGGCCACGGCCTGAAAAGGTGAAAGACATTAGATAACCAAGTAAGAACCTTTACTGGCAGGAGATCAACGCTGGACAAAGTAAGTGAAAGGTCTAGTGGAAAGGCAGCCGCAGCGTCGTACCAGGAGGTGGCGGCCCTCTTCCAGGTGGTGGAGGCTGGCCTGCAACGGAGCCAGGAGGTGGTCTTGGAGGTGGTCCTCTCCCTATAGGATTCGGAAGGTGCAAGGACTTGATATACCGAAACGCGGGAAGCAGATAACATCTGGGGCTCTTCTCATACCTGGTGCAGGAGCTCCAGGCGGTCCTCCAGGCACTGAGAAAGGGAGAGTGACGGGGGTTTTAGTCAGTGAGAAAGCGGTTAAGGAATAAAAAAGGAAGAGACGGGAAGTAAGAGAGTCGTAAAGTGAGTGTAATGGAAGAAAACGCTTTAGCTCTGCATCAATGTACCTGGCGGCCTCCCAGGCGGACCTCCTGGGACAGGACCTCTGCCTGGAGGACCACCAGGAGGTCCAGGAGCAGGTGCTCTAGGTGACGCCCCAGGTCCGGCCGGTCTAGGTGGTCCGCCAGGGGCTCCAGGTGGTCCTCCAGGCGGAGGGCCCCGGGGAGCACCTCCTGGAGGTGGAGGCCTCCCTGGCGGTGGAGCTGAAGATAAGGACAGAGAGAAGAGGGTAAGTCATAATTCACCACCTCCTAGGTAAACCTGTTGATATAGCTTACCCCTGTGCGCAAGATGACAAGCAGCGACATAGCAAAGAGCAGAAAGCACCAGGTTAGTGGCAGATTATTGCGGTAAAGCGCTAAGACTCTCCTTACCTTGGCGCTCCAGGCGGAGGCGGGGCACTCATTTCAGCTGCAAGCTGCGCTTCCTCTTCACGATATCAGGTCTCTCTCCCCTAAAGGCATTAGATTAAGCAGGCAGGTGTGTCGCTGGTAAGCCTCGTTTCATACCTACCTGCCTCCCTCTTCATAGGCACCTGACTGGAGACCTCGCAATGGCCAGGGCTATCTTCAGCTCATCACTCTTGCAAGTTTCCTCTTACAAGGAGTACAAGCCGCTAAACGGGGCCGAACCAAGCACAAGCTTTGATCCTTTGCGGCGGTGCTTCTCACTTGCTGACGAAAGAAGTTAGGTTTAAGATGAGCCTCCGCTTGCGTGCTTGACCAATCTTGCTCTCTCGTTCAGCATCCTTTATTCTCCTCGCTTGCTCTCTTTGCCTCTATGCCTGTAGCTGTCGCTTTGCTACTCTCTCTGTCTCTCTCTCTGTCTCTCTGTCTCTCTCTCTTTCTTTCTCTCTTCCCTTCTCTCTCTCTCTCTCTCTCACACACACACACACTTTTCTCTCTCTTCTCTCTTTCTCTCTTTTCTCCTCTTCTCTTTCTCTCTCACTCGCCTCATATCTATGCCTTCCAACTCCAGGTCAGGAAGTCATGGAAGGGCCTGAGAGGCCAAAGGACACACCCAAATCGCCCAGTAACGGTGCCTGCCGAGAGACAGACTGTATTCCATATAAATGGCGGCAGCACGGCCTGCTTGAGAATAGGTACTATCTCAGGAATTTACCTCATCTATATCTGAAATAGACTATAATTGCCACTTTCACCCTTCCACCTCGTACTGTACTGTATGTAATATGGTCGTTCACCTACCTTTTCACCCCATCCGGGAAAGGTAAGGCAGTGTCTCATATTCGGGATAAGCTGATCATTATATGCTGATTGTGAAGAGTTGTCAAGCCCCAAGGAGGAGGATCGTCACTTGGTCTCCTGTCCCCGTCGATGGATCTCTTCAATGACAGGCAGACGGCAACGCGACATCTGATCTAGTGATAGCGAGAATCAGGACTAAAAGATGAACTCAGGTTGAGTCTCCAAGATCTGACCTTCTCCAACCCCGTTCTGGCCTGTGCCAGTGTGCGCCTAACCTTCTCGGTCAGGACTGCGGTATGTGTGAGGAGCAAAAGAAGAGGAGAGCTCCCATGTCTGCAGACTGACCCGAGGACGTTAGTCTTCCGATGGGTTGATGTAAGTAGAAGCCGAATGGTGGGGAACGGGGGACAGGGGAGGGACACCCTTCCCGCTCAAAAAGTGGCGATGATAAAGATGTGGTGGATTGACTGTAAGGTGATGGCTGTATAAGATTTATGCAGCTTGCTTTACGGGATACTGGGCCCTGCTCGATAATAAATAGCTGTAGGGAAGCTGGGGCTTCCTCTTAGGGCTGTGAAAACCCCAATGTTTACTGTGCTTACACAGCGCTCAGCTAGAAGGCAGAGGAACTTTCTGCCTTACTTCAGATCCTTTTTCCTTACCATCTTCTGCTTTGAAGTCATGTTGGGGTGGAGGTTTCGAGTTAGGATTGCTGCTGTCATTCTCTCCTCCACTGGATGTAGAGAGTTTCCTTTTGATGCCGATCTTGACTGCAGCGTCGGGCGGAACTATCATCGCTGTTTGTCTTGTCCTGGCCCTTCCCTCCTTGCTTTCATTGGGATCAGTCTCCTTGTAGAGCCGAAGATAGAATTTTTGGGCATGCGTCCTCACTTGCGTAGGAGTTCGCGTCTTAACGTAACCAGCGATCGCCTTCACGTCTTTCGGGCCATATCTATGCAACAGCGCACCAAGGATGGGCGTTAAAAGAAGTGGTTTAGCCAGGAATCCGTCACTGACAGTCTGCAAAGGGACCTCAATCCCCAGCTTCTGCCATGTCCCTCTCGTGTTCCAGGTGTCTCTACCTCTGCTGCCGGCCTTCGCTCTATGCCCTTGATTCTTTTTTTTACCCTCATGTCGGTGCCCTTCCTCAGACCATTTAAGACCTACTAGTTCCTGGTCGTCGCAGTCCCAAAAGAGGTCCACTACAGCTACAAGTCGGTCACTCACTTCTCCAGAGCTTCCAGAAATCGCTGATGCTCTGCTGGAGTCCAATAACGGCTCTGTGAGATAATAGAAGCGTCCGACTTCTCCTTTCCATTGCCACCTGCTGGGCGAGCTCCCGACTGGGGTCGAGCCGTATGAGAGCTGATGTTTGCCTTCAGAGTCTTGGTCTTGGCAGGTTGCGCCTGGCTCGCAGGAGGCTTGACAACAGCCACGGGAGGCTTCTTATATGTTGCGACTGAGGCATTAGTGGCGGGAACAGAAGTGCAATCAGTAACAGGAGGATAGACCGGAGAGTAAGTTGACCTTCACCATATTTTTTTGCCTCCTGGCTAGGCTTCGGTGTCGAGGTTTTGGGTGCAGATAATTTAGGCTGAGTTGACTTCTGGCTCTTCGGCGTGACCATAGTCAGCTTCTCTTTTAACCCTTTCAGCTCCTCGGAAGCACCCTGCAGTTCCTTTTCTAGCTGAAAGATGCGGTTTTGCTGCTGCAGCTACACATAGCAAGAGACATTTGTTCAGGTCGAGCACGTCTCCTTTGTACCCCAAAGAAGCGAGTCACAATGCTGAGTCAAAAGGGAGATATCTGGCAATCGGAGGAGATCAAAGAGCTCTATCGTCCAAGCTAGCCATTGGCACGAAGGGGAAGAAGTCAGGCAACGAACCAACAGATAGCCCCGCATAGTACTCTCTTCTTCCTCCGGCGGGGGTAAGGGCTCTGTTGGAAGCCTGTGGGGATGGGAATGTATGCAAAATTGGTCGTAGAAGTGCTCGTAGTCCGCTCTCCCATAGCTGTTGCCATTGTACCCTGAGGTGGTCATGCAATAAGTACGTTGCCAGAGATCATTGCTAATGTGAGTCCTCTTGGCGACTTACGTTTGTTGGCAGTTGTGCTCCCTGTATACCCTTCAAAGGAGTGCTGCTGCGTGTAAGGAAGAAAGAGCTCTTCATGCAGCTCTTGGGGGAACTCCTGGGCCATCATTGTAGGGAGGGCGAACGAAACGTCCCCCTTCCGATGTGTTGAACCCAGAGGCTTACCCAGAGGCTTGGGAATGCTTTACTCAGGCAAGAGAACCTGCTGTTAACCTCCAGGTGAGCTACCCCCTCGCTACTACCGGTTACCGGTGAAGGTCTGCTTCAGATAAAGGCTGAGATATTAGCTGTCATGGCTCTGTCCAAGATCGGGCTTCGGGGGCGAGGTTCGCTGATTGCTACTTCCCCGGCGCTCCAACACCTGTGCACCAGCGGTACGTGTCTTCTAAGGGCGCCTCCACTTCTGACGAAAGGGTACAGACATGGTACCGCAGCAAAGAGCGCGGTAAGGTTGATGAAGACGCGGCGGTGTTGAGAAAGGCAGCCTAGGATAGATAGTTTGACCTGCAGCGTACGTGGAAGTCGTTTTTTAGAAGAGATGCTGAGATTTTGATGCTTCAACTTGCGCCTTTTTGCAGAGATGTGGAGCTCAGCCAAAAGAACAGATGCTGTGTAAAGAGACAGGCATGACTAAAGGGAGGGAGAGATAAAAAGAGAGAGAGAGAGAGAGAGAAAGAGAGACAGCGAGGGAGAAAGAGAGAGAGAGAGACAAAGGAGAGAGAGAATGAAGAAGAGCTGTCTTAGAAGATAAAGGTAGAGACAGAGAGTATGAGAGATAGGGCTTCTGCGAAAGAGAGAGAGAAAGGAGGCGAAGAGAAAGAGTAGTCAAGAGATCTCATTATTCTCTCTTCCAGATTACACTTCAGAACACCCTCCATTAGGGACAAGAGATCTCTAGGCAGGGCTAATACCTCGCTTTTACCTTTCTATCAGGGCCACTGAATCATCAGAATGTGGCATCTCCAGTAACCAGATCTCTGCAACCGATTGATTCGATCTCTATGATTCTTTTGCGGCGCCTTTCACTCTGTGGTGGATTTGGATGCTTTGCTTTGCGGTCAAAACCAATAAAGCAAGCTCAATCACAGAGTCTGCAGATCGGTTCATTAGAGGCCGCCAGATGAAGCTTCCGCCATAGGAAACGGGGAGCAGGACCTCGTACTTTCTAGTAAAGGAGGATGCAAAGCTGTTGAAATCGTCACTCTTGTACACCTTGCCATTAACTTGCAGAAGTGCGATTGGCGGTGTTGGAGGCATAAGAGGTCCCTACGTAGGACGAAAGCTTGGCCAGCAAAGGCCCTTTTTCAGAAACCATGAGGATTATGGTGAGCTCATTTAGTAGACCTTGCGATTCGCTTGGATGACTCAAAGATTCTCACCTCACCTCCCCTAATAGATCAAGGGCGGTGTGTGGAAGAACACAGAGGATGAGATCTTAAAGGCGGCAGTAATGAAATATGGGAAGAACCAATGGGACCGAGTTGCCTCTCTGCTGTCACGAAAGTCAGCCAAACAGGTGACACCTCCATAATTGTTGGCTCGCGCTAGTCCACTGCTAACGTTTTGTCCCACTATCAGTGTAAAGCACGATGGTATGAGTGGCTGGATCCTAGTATCAAGAAGACAGAATGGACGAGGGAGGAGGAGGAGAAGCTCCTCCATCTCGCAAAGCTCATGCCCTCACAATGGCGGACAATTGGTGCGCGCACTTACTCCTAGTTGTTATAGTGCACGTACTCACTAATCTACTCCTATCGCTCAGCCCCTATTGTGGGTCGAACAGCCGCACAGTGCATGGAGCACTATGAGAAATTGCTGGATATGGCGCAGGAGAAAGACGAGAATGTAGACCTGAAGGATGATCCGCGAAGATTACGGCCGGGTACGGACAAAGAGGGTGGATTAAGAAATTCTCTAGCGTGGTCTGTCCCCTTAGTACTCTTTATGCTCGATCAATCACACTCTCTGCTCAGCGTCAGACTTTAAGTTACTAGGCTCACCGTCACCTTTGACCCAATCTTACCCCTTCTTCCCCAGGTGAGATCGATCCCCAGCCAGAGACAAAACCTGCCCGTCCAGATCCAATCGATATGGACGAGGATGAGAAAGAGATGCTCTCGGAAGCCAGAGCGAGATTAGCGAACATTCGAGGTATGCGCACCAGCATGACAAGCTATCCTTAGCTTCCTCTGCTTCAATGGCTAGCATCGTTATCTCTTTCCTCCGGCTTCTGAGGCTTCCACTGCTTCTGCTATTTCGCGCCCTCCTGTTCTATCATCATTGCCCTATCGTTGAGCTCTTGCTACCGCTTGTCATCGCGGGGTATTGCTACAGGCAAAAAGGCAAAAAGAAAGGCACGAGAGAAGCAGTTGGAGGAAGCAAAAAGACTTGCCTCGCTTCAAAAGAGGCGCGAGCTGAAGGCTGCAGGGATAGAAATGAAAATGAATGTTAGACGGCGCAAGTTTATGGATTATGTCAACGAGATCCCCTTCGAGAAAAAGCCCGCTCCAGGCTTCTATGACACTTCAGAGGAGAGTGCAAGAACGCACGCTGAGAGAATGGATCCGAAGCACACCGTGCAAAGCATAGAGAGAATAGAGGTAAGTCCAGACTAAGAAGCTCGAAAAGAGCTCCATTTTTCAATGCATGCCAGAGCCTACTGATAGGGTAGCTGACAACTCGGCTGGAGCACAAAGGAAACCCGGTGAAAAGATCAGACGTCCCTTAGAATCTTGAAAGCCTTAGAAAGAGTCGGCCTCGGGTTCAATAAAGGGACTGGCTGGCAATTCTGACATTCTGTTTGGTAGGGCAAAAGACGTAAAGAGGAAGAAGAGCGTGAGGCGGCTAAGGATAGGAAGAAGCAGAAGAGAATGCAAAAGGCAAACCTGCCTCAGGCCATTATGCGCATCAATGAACTGAATGATCCAGCCCAGACAATGAGAAGGGCCCCACTCAATCTGCCAGCTCCTCAAGGTGGGCATAGAGGGCCTCTTATCCTCCATCACTAAACCTGCCATCGTCAACATAGAGCTCCACCTTTATTGGAACCGATATTCGGCCAAAATCTGTCACCCTTCCCTCAAGCAAAGACTAGTTCTACGGCTTTCCCATTGAGCCCACCTCCGTTTACCTTTCCCGCCCCTAACGACACCATATCTCGTCTCTTTATCTTCTTTGATTCTCCTAGTCAGCGAGCAGGAGCTTGAAGAGGTCGTTCGGATGGGCCAGCAATATGCTCTCACAGCTGCAAATGGCTCCCAGTCGGGTTCTGGAGCCACACAAGCTCTTCTAGGAGACTACAGGCCTGCCATGCCAACGCCTGCCCCTCTCCGCACTCCCCGGACAGCCACAGGCGGCGATGTTATCATGCAGGAGGCAGCAAACCTGGCAAGGCTGCAAAATATGGAAACACCCCTCAAAGGGGGAGAGAACATCGAGCTCCACGAGGGTAAGCATCCTTGAAAGAGAATAGTGCCTGGCATGTTCTCCTCCCGGGGCCTATGCTGTTACCCCTCGTTCCGCGTATCTTACTTGACCAGATTAACTTAAACGCTTTCACCCCTGAATCTCAATATATTGCAGGAACTGGGTTTGGTGGCATCACTCCCCGCACCTCCCGTATGACGACTCCTAATGTTCTCGCTGCTGGACTTACACCTTCCGTCCACGGGGAGAGAGGAGGGTTAACTCCCGCCCAAACGCCCCTTGCCCTTGGTAATGGCAATCAGACGCCTTCAAGGACCCCATTAAGAGATGAGCTGAACATCAACCAGGAGGTAAGAGCCCTGAACCAAGGGGTGTTCCTTCCTCAACCTAACAAATTCAGTACTGAGCCCCAGTACTGAGCCCGCGGCGATCGTTTAGAGCTATGACTCCTCAAAGGAGTGCGTTGTGCGAAGTTATGATCACTGATGTTCCCTTCTGTCTCTGCTCTGCTGGAAAGGCTTTGATATCTCTGGACAACTCTCGCAAAGCTGAGATGGTTCGTCAAAGAGCGCTGAAGGAGTCATTAAGGACCAGTTTCGCAATGTTGCCTGAGGCCGTTAATGAGGTGGAAGTCGGGCTGCCGGCAACGGATCCTGATATGGAAGAAGGTCCCTAACTACTTTTTATCCTCGGCTTACCTCCTTGACTACTCCTCCTCGCTTTGCCTCTTAAGTCTGAATCTTGTGAGTGGAGTGGGCAATGACTGTGTTGAGAGATGGCTTAATAGAGCTATTGACCTTACCGTCCACGCGGGCACTGTATCATCATCTTTTGGGCCCTTGCGCTGAGCCTTTGTGCCTAACTTCACGAACTCTACGCTTACTCTACGCCGATGTTTTCGTTCTTCTATTGGGTTTATCGTTGGCGCTGCACAAAGCGTTCTGCTAATATACTATATTAGATGGGTTCGTACTGGAGGAAGATGCGGCTGACAAAGAAGCCCGCCTGGAGGCAATTAGAAGACAGGAAGAGGAAGCGGAGCTACTAAGGTTTCCTCCCCAAAACTCCTAGCGTCGAAAAAAAGTTCTGACTTGCGGGTTCTCTCTCGATTCTGACTGTTTCAGACGGTCGATGGCCATCCGAAAGGAGCTTCCACGTCCCCACAGTGTGGCAATAACTTCGTCCTCCCTTGGCGAAGACGAAGAGACGGGAAGCAATCCAGTGCAAATTCTTGTCCGCCAGGAGTTACAGACGCTGTTAGAACATGATGAGATCAAGCATCCGGTACCACCGCCTCCTGGTAGCAAGAAGGACAAAAAGAAGAAGAAGGCAAGATGTGAAGGCTATTTGCACGCGCTAGATAGGTTTTCTGCATTTACTTATAGAGGCCCGATCTGGCTTGGACCTTTGTATGCTCTGTCCCATCATAAGCATGCGATAGCTTCGTCTGACCCCGCTCTTATTTTGCCCTCCGCCTTTTTGTTCTTCTCTTTTGGGCGGGGTATTTACAGAAGAGCGGCCCGCTGCAACCCCTCACCTCTTTCACTGATGACGAGCTTCACAAAGCGCGATATATGGTGGCGGTAGAGGCACAGATGGCGAGTAAAGAGCTGCAAAGAGTGAGTATCTGTTCTCACATAGCTTGTTTCGTGACGTGTCTCGGTCTTTTGAGCTATACTATTCGCGAGTGGTCTTATTGTCTACGGCTTCTCTCCAAACTAAAAGGAACATTTTTGCCACTCTAGGTAAAACCCAGCCAACTGGGCAAAGTGTGGGAAGGACTCTTTGCAAACGTTCTCTATATACCAAGCAAGAAAGCCTTCGGTAAAGCCGTAGAGTAGCTAGGATTCCTGTGGCTCCTACCGTCCGCTTCCCAGCCTCTATGACTTGGCCCTTCCTCAGCAGCCTTCAACTCTTTCAGCTTCTGACCCCTGGTACACATACTTCGCAAATAGCCTAACCAATTTCCAACTCTTTCTTACCCTCCCGCCCGGCTAAATCTTGGCCATTAGAGCACACGTCGTCTCTTACCTCAGCGGAGGTGGTTGAGGGCTTAGAGTATGAGTTCTCGAAGGTGAAAACAAATATGGCAAAGGAAGCACGGAGGGCTCAGAAGGTGGAGCAGAAAGCCACCATCTTGACTCAGGGTTATGGAAATAGGGCCGCGGAACTTACCAAGGTGAGACTGAGAGAAGCTAACGGGAGATCATGCTGGGAGACAGCGCAATCAATTGCTGTTTTTACCTTTAAAAGGGTGGATTCTTGCAGGGCTGGGGGACTGATTTTTGCGAGGGGATCTGAGAACGCAGAGATAGCAAATTGTTGCCAAGTAGCTGGTTGATAGAGGAAGAGAAGCGACGCAGTGATGTTGACAGGGTTTATTGTGACACAGGCAATTGGTTCTGTCTACAACGACATCGATTCCTCCTCGATCGAAGTAAGCTGCTTCTCTTTGCTGAAGCAAAGAGAGGAGGCGGCCATTCCGCTGCGACTCCACAAACTCTCCCAAGAGGTAAGTGGCTGGACTTTGAAGCAGAAATAGCTATCTCGGGAGTTTGACGTTTGGATGCTCCTCCTCCAGGTTACGGGTTTACGGGCCAGGGAGGCCGAGCTGCAGGCGAGGTACAAGGAACTAGTTGAGGAACATAAGGCTTTGGCGGAAGCGAGTTGAGCTTCTTGCAAGTGTCAATATATATTTATATCGTGTCCCTATACAGAAGATATCTGAAGAAGGTCAAGCCTACACTCCTAGCATGACTGGGTTGTAGCTTTCGACGCATAATCGTTATGAGGTTTTCACACACTCTCTCTCCCTCTCTCTCACACACACTCTCTCAACCATACTCCTTTGCCCTCACTGCCCTGTCTAGCCACGCTCTAGCGTCGAGCAGTCCGTAGATCCTCTACGTCGACGCTCCTCACTTTTTCAATAAATGCATAAGTTGCCCTTGACATTCCTTTTATTAGGTTCCTGGCAGATAGCAACTGCCAACACTGTCAACGAACGCTCAGACGTTAACTTTCAGCACTCATGGGACAGGTTTCTTCCCTCTCGTCCAATCTACCTCTCTCTCTCTTCCTTATCGCTCTTACTAAGCGAGAACATATAGGCCTTGCACCTCTAGCTCTCTAATTCTCCTCATATCACTCTCTAGCGCCTGCTCGTCCTCATTGACGAGCACAATGCTGCCAGGATAAGTGAACATATCCACCGTCTTCACCAGCTTATCCCCAGGCTTGACGAAGATCTCTTTACAGACGAATGACCTCATCTTCTCTATTTCTGCCAATCCTGGGGCAGAGGCCACTACTCCTTCAGAGTAGGACACAAGTGTGGCCTCTCTTCCGTGAGCTTTGAAGGGTGGAATGATAGAAGGTAACGCCTTGAAGCCCTTAGGGTCGAGGTATGCATCAATGGTAGCAGAGACTTGGCTGTAGCCAATGCACCGCTCCACAATCTTGACGAATGTTCCCTCGCCTAGTCAACAGCGAAGACAGGAAGGTTAGTCAATTGGTTAACAAGAAGTCAACCATACAGGAGGCTAGGGTCTACGTCAAAAGAGAGACGGATGAGAAGCTCAGAGAAATCAGAGAGAGAGAGAGGGAGAGAAAATTGGACTATGACATGGCAGAGCCGGTACCTACCGCCATGGCATCTTGCCCCGACCTCTACGAGGCACGGGCTCCCGTTAGAGAACTTGATCTCTGCGTGGCTAGGCCCGTTCCTAATGGCCAGTGCGTCTAGCACCTTCTTCTGATAGTCCACCAGGGCTTGCACCACCTTATCATCGGCCTGCCGGAGCTTTGTGCCAAAGTATACAAAGGCTACACGGAAGACGCGGGAGTTAGATAAAAGAGAAAAAGACAGAGGGAGAGAGACGGTAGAGAAGGACTAGCATTATTTTTGGGCATAAGGCAAGAGAGAGGCTCTTACCTGCTCCATTGACGGCGCGCTTGTCGTACTGGGAAAGCAGAAGAAGAGCGAAGATGTGGTAAGAAAACGTTAGTTAGCCTATGGTCTGGACTCTGAGTTTCTAGCTGAATCAGTTTCCTTTTCTCTCTCTCTCTCTCTCTCGCTCTCTCGCTCGCTCGCTCTCTTACTTACTCTCTTTCTCTTTTTCTCTCTCTCTCTCTCTCTCTCTATCTATCTACCTCTCCTCCCCACACTCTCTCTGCTCTTTCTTTGGGGTCACCTCCTCTATTCAGACTTACCTCCCAGACTGCAACGACTTTATGGACGCCATCTCTGCTGACACAGTCAACTACGTACTCAGTGCCTGCAGGAGTCATGATGGGGCCAAAGAAGACAGATAAGGAAGTCACTCCAAGAGAGGCCACTATGCCCAGAGGGGGCTTCTCTGTCTTTCTCGTACCATTCTCCACGCACGCGCTCTCTCCCTTTCTCACCTACAAGTTTTCTCTACTTCACACTCTCTTCCACAATTTCATCTTTAATATTGCACTTTTTCTCTCTCTCTCTCTCTCTC
>FLMG01002010.1:0-14307 GCA_900088475.1 Hyphochytrium catenoides
AGGAGGAGGACTACTGAAGTCACAGATCTCGGCAATGACTGATGTCTTTGATAGACAAGTGGTACTCAAAGCGCCAAACCTGACAGGGTCAAGATATAGCGCAGCCCAGCTGAAGTCACTTAGCAATCTACCAGGAAAGCAGGATGACATGGCAATTTGCGTATGCCACATAGACACCAACTAGAGGTTCCCCCTTTCACACACCTCTGAGCTCACTTTGTGTCGCCTAAGGCTGTAAAGCAGAGATGCGTGAGGTTAAAGATTTCGATCAGCAAGCGGAACACAACGTTTATTGCGCTGAGATTCTGAGAATCAGACCAAGACTCAGCAAAACACTGACTTTATTTATTGAAATGTGGCATTAGCTGCAAAGAGGACAAGCGGTTCACATTCTACCTTCCTTATCTTATAAAAAAGAAAGAAGCGCTGACTGTACCAGCATCCCTTTATTACCAAGGAAAGCCATCTAACTGCCGCGATGTCATAAGCTCCTTGCGCCAATGAGCTCTCTCATTGGCCTAGCGCCTTCCTTGGTCATAAGAAGACTATGGATTAGACGCAATCTCCTGTAATAATCTCTGGAGCTGAGGAGACTTATACCACTATCAGAGAGGTCACATCAGGTTTAGTAGGCCCATACTGACAGCCATAAGCGCCACTCTTTGCAATGCACCCCCCAATCTCTTTTCTCTTCCTGAGCTTCACATTATTGAAGATCGGGAAGACTGGTTTGAAGATCAATACAAAGTCTTATGATGTCTGACACTTCTCGAACCAGGTGATACGAAAGCTGCGCCGACTTAATAAAGGCGCTCTGCAGTTTCCGTCCACCTACCTCTCCATTGTCCCACATAAAGACATAGAACCTCTACTCCTCGACATGCCGCTTCCTCAAGAAGATCCGTATTCAGAGACTAGAAGCAGCGCCTCAGATCTCTGGAATGAAGCTCTTGCAGGACCATCCATCGACCCGCGAACGCATCAGAATGACGTTTGGCGCGAACCGGGTGGGTGGGCCTTTTAAAACATTATGATTCCTAGGGTTTATACCTGGGGGCGGATGGGTATTGTTGTGAGAGTGTCGTAGGGAGTGAGCATGTGACATACTTACGGAAAGAAAGAGAGAGAGGAAGAGAGAGAGCGAAGTGAGAGAGAGAGAGAGAGAGAGAGAGAGAGAGAGAGTTGAGAAACGTGAGAAAGGATGGTCCTTCATTGAAGTCGTCATCTTCTCCTATGCCTGATCGTCTGCTGTCGCCAACAGATTCTTTTGCTTGTGCCTTGAAGAGAGACACTTGTCAGCTTCCTTCCTCTGCAGCAGACCCTAAAGAGCTCCAGATCGCTTCCTTCTACTTCGTCTGTCCTGATTCCTACGGCTCCTTCCTAGGGGTAGACAGTGGAGACAGACAGGGGATTGACGAGGAAGACAGACTGACCGTCTGTGCGAGATGGAAGAGCCTACCACTGGGCGTAGATCTCTTCGCTTGAGGCGCCGGTGCCAGCTGGTGAGGGATCGGAAGAGATGTCTCTGCTGCTGAAGCTCCTTCTTCCTATCTTTGAAGCTTCTTGTCGTCCTCTTGCAGTGTCTTCGTCGAGGCCTCTACCCGCTTTAGTGTCTTCACAAGCTGATCTGCTGCCCATCTCTGCCCTTTTCTCTTTCTCTTTGACTGGTCGAGGCAGTCACCCATGCAGCTTGAATCTCTTTGTCTCTTTCTCTCAACATACATTATTCTAGTCTCTTCGTCTTCTTCTTGTCACGCTGACTGTATGTGACAGTGCGGCACTGGAAACACCGTCCAATGGTACGAGTGGCTTCCAGAAGGAGAAGAGGGAGAAGGGAAAGGCGAGCAGGTGTGCGACCGGTGCTATGAGAAGGTCAGAGAGAGTAAGGCTTCGGCGCCCAGACAGGTGAGTAGACGACTGTCTCGTCCCTGCTCTATAACGTTTGGCTGCTTTGTACTTCTCCTGCGTTGCATATCCAACATCCAGTACCTCTCACCGCCTTTCCTTTGGCCTTTGGCCCGCTTAGGCAGCTGAGACAAGCCGGACCGGCAACGTCAGCAAAGGAAGAGCCCCCGGAAAGAAAAGGAAGATCGATGCTGTGGCCAGCTCATCCCCAGCAGAGTCAGAAGCAGAGGTGGAAGAGGACGGTACAGGAAGTAGAGAAAGAAGAAGTGCTGATCCACCTTCACGAAGCGGACGACAGGATGAAGTGGACACAACGGGAGGGGAGAGGAGCACCAGGACGCAAGAGAGCCAAGAGGATCGACGAGCAGCTAACCTTAGGGCAAGGGTAAGGGTGCTCGCACTTTTTGTTTTACTTGTCTACGATTACTTGTTTTCATGCTTGTCTCTTTGCCTTCTCTCTCTTGCTCTCTCTCTCCTTACTCTTCTTTAGCTTCCTCCTCGTGCTCCCTCTCTCTCTGTCTCTTCCTTTCTCCTCTTAGCTTCCTCGTCCGTGTAGACAAGATCTGCCCTCTTTCTATAGTGGCCCGATGGATGTCACGTGAATGTATTGCTTCCTTGTGAACGCATTTTCTCTTCTGCAGTTTTGTCTGATTGCTCCACGCTCTGAGCTCTGGCATGCCCGCACTATCGACCTTGCTCTTTTTGACTGAATTGCACTGTGTCAGGCTGCCCGCTTTGCTCGCGGTTATACCTCAGGTATAGCTCCGCAAGAACAGAGACGAGGTCGACGAGGTTTTGCAGCAGCTGCGGACGCCGCTGCGGCGACCCCGGCAGGAGGGGTGAGGGAGGAAGAGGAGAGAGAGGAATGGCCAGGACCCTTTTCGACAGCGATTGGGCTGGTCAAGAGGAGACAAGCCGCGATATCTGCCAGACTTGTAAGTGGCCTGACTCGACTACATCTAGTGTCCTTCCACCTTATCCGCTAACCTCTCTAACCCTGCTGCCTTCACGTGTCGTTTTGAATTGGTCAAGGCTAAGCTGGCAGAAAGTGCATCTAAAGCTGAGGTGGCGGTCTGGGTTCCAAGAGAGCGGCCCGCCAATGCATTACATGTCCAGGCCGTTGATGTTCCTCGACTGTTTGACAAGTGCCTTGAGGTTTGCTGCTCCGTCTAAGAGGGGAGATTAGTGGCTGCTTATTATGTCTGAAGAACCCTCTTTGCCATCTGCCTTCCTTGTCTCATGGCGCTCTTTTTCTATTCGTTTCGGTGTTTGACGTTTGACGTGTGTCCTCGGCCCTTTGTAGCTTCTCGCCAAAAACATTGAATGCGTTGAGTCATTCGGATGTATATCTGGAGATGCACGGACAAAGATTGTGACGGCTTTGTGCCGCTTCCACCGCCTCAGCTCCGACGGTAAAGCAGGGCATGATGCGGTGCGGCTCTGACGTCGAGCAGAAAGGAGAGAGCCACTTGAGGAATAAGAGATTAGAGAGAGGGACAGAGGGACCGGCAGGGAGTTAAATGGAGAGACAGAGGAAGACAGCGCAAGAGAGAAGGATGACGGGGAGGAGCAGAGGAGCAGCTTCATTGGGTCGATTTATAGATCTCTTTCCTTGTAGTTCTTCCTGTGGTGACTGAGTATGGAGTGTCGGAGCTGACAATCCCCGACTGCTCAAACGTTGAAGAACATGCCCTGGCTGCTGCCCTAAGTACGTTCTTCTCCACTGACGACTTCTGTCTTCTTTCTGACTCTTCTGCTACTCATCTCAGCGCTGGCTTCATTGTTAGTGCACAAGCTCCTCTTTTCGCTGTCTTTGTCCTACTTGGGGTGTCTCGCTAGCGCTTAAAAAGCCTGTGCCCATCTTGTCTAGCTCGATGCAGTGAGTCAGATGACCAAAGGGAGCGGCTGCGTGAGCTTCGTCTAGGACTATGCGGACGCTGCTTTAGCGACAAAGCGGTAGCCGCGCTCAGGTAGGCTTTCCGCCTTTCTTTTAGCATCCAATGCGTTGGTTGAACGTGACACTACCTCTCCAGCCTACCTCTTCCGTGCTCTTTTGTCCCACACATCGGCCTTTCCATCTCGTTCGAGCTAATCTTCTCCTCGCACTCTCGAATAGGCATTCTCCATCTCTTCGCATCATCACATTGAGCGGCTGCTACCGTCTCTCCGCCAAGGGCTTCCACAACCTGCTGTCTTTAGCGCCAAATGTGGAGATCTTGGAGATCAGCAGCAACAACCGCCTCAATGCCGAGTCCATACTTGACATCGCCAAGGTACGTCAATACATAGCATTGTTGCTACAGATCTCGCGTGGTATTTTGCACATTCTCTTTAGCTATGCTCTGTCCACAGCCGCTTGGCTCACGCTTGCTTGCTCCCACAGCACGTCTTAGCACTATATTTTGTCCTCACTATCTGGAGCTGCTCTCTCTTTTTATGATGCATAGTTGACCCCTACCCTTCTCAGCTACCGAATCTCCGGCATCTCGCGATTGAAGACTGTCCCCAGCTGGGAGACGAGGAATTGCGACCTTTGAGTGACCTGACGTTGGAGCATCTCTCGCTGGTTGGGGCGACCAAGGTAGGGACAGGATTGCAGCGAGGTACTGAATCGAAAGAAAGGAGGAGAATGGCTAACTCGATTGCTCTACAGATCACTGACCAGCTGGTTGAGAGTCTCGATTTCAGTGCGCTGAAGTCTCTACATCTAGCCAGGTTAGTGCCTCTTCCTGGCATGCCGTTAACTCTTCCGGGTTTGTGGTGCCGTCCCTAAGATTAGTAATTCGGGCTCTTCAAAATGCTCATTATCCTTCTAATTTGCTGCTCTGCAGGTGTCCGGAGCTGACGGACGCCGCTGTCTCGTTTGCTCTCGAAGCTGCGAACCAGCTTTCCGAGCTTGATGTGCAAGACTTGCATAACCTCTCAGATCAAGCGTTTGAAGTGGTAAGGTAGTCAAGCTTGGGAAATGTCATTGTCTTACGTGTGGCTCGCGGCCAATGCTCTCTCCCTTTTTTCAGCCTCTCTTCCGTATCTCCCTCGCTCGCTTTCCTTTCCCCACACCTTCTCGTTCTCTCCGTATGTCTCTCCCCATCTCTTTACGCCACTCTTCCTCTCTCATGCCCTCTCCCTCTCTCATCATTATTTGTCAGGAGCTCCTTGTACCTGCATGCGCTTCCACTAAACCTTTATTTGCCATGTTATGCAGTTGGAGAACCGCAGCATCCCCCTTCGCCGAGTGCTACTATCTCGCTGTTTCAAGCTCTCAGATGCCACGCTCTCCCTCTTGGCTCAAGCAGCCAATGACGTCCTTGAGGATATCTCCATTGCAGGTTTAGTGGTAAGAACCTGCACAAGGCTGCGGTCTAGTTGAGAAAGACGTAGGTGAAGGGAGGAGCGTCAAAGGAGTGAGGTCCATGGACTCTGGTGGCTTCTCTACTGCTGAAGGTCGCAGGCTGTCTGAGCTAGTGCTGTGAGGTGCATCTCTATCTCATATGCCTGACTTCCTCTCTTTGCATTGCCTTACCAACTGACGTTGCATGCAGAACGTTACCGACTTGGGCCTCCTTGAGCTTTCACGGCATTGCGTCAAGTCCTTAAGAAAGTTGGACGCCTCCTTCTGCAGAGGACTCACTGACCAAGGCCTAGGCCAGCTGACAGACAACTGTCAGAATCTCAGAGAACTATCAATTTGGGGCAACAACCAGGTCATGCTCCTCCCTAGCTCTATCGTTACGTATGGCTGGCTGCCTCTTTACTCCTTAACGACCTTCCGCGCGTCCACCATCCGCTCTTGCTGTTCCCTTCTGCGCCTGCTCTGTCGTACTTGGACCTGCGGTTATAGATGCTTGTTTCTTAACCCTCTTTCTTCACGCTTGCTTTGTGGTGCGCTACGAGGTGTTTATTGTCTCATCTCCCGCTCGCTCTCTTGCGCTGGCCCTTCTGATTAGTCCCTCGTCTGTGCCTGCCCACTTCGCTATCCCCAGATCTCCAAGACCTTCGTGCACGGACATAGAATAGATGATCTGAAGATCTTTGGGCGAAAGGGACTGAACTTCTAGGTCTCTTTGCTTTCATTTTCTAAGAGACACAGAGAGCGCAGGAGAGATGTTGCCCGAAGGCAAAGAAGTGAGGAGTCGGGGGCAGACGCTGAGCTTCTATGCTAAGTGTCCGTCCAGACTCTGGACGCTAATAAATTATAACGAAGAGGAGCGCTTACGCTTGGCGAGAGCTTATGAGACTTTTTCGCTCTCTGCTGGTGAAGATCAGACATGGCCATGAAGGGAGAGGAAGAGCACCAAGAGACCTCTAATTTATCTACTTCTGCTGGGACACGCTTGACCGTGAGGAGCGGGTCCGAGTGGCGATTCCTCCTCCGTCCTGCTCTGTCAACAGTGAGGCGCTGCGTGTTCTTCTTGAGGAAGTGGACGACGTAGGAGAGGGAGATGGAGATGGCTTCGCCCTTGTCCGTCTAGCCCTAGACGAGGGTGACGTAAAACCATCCTCTTTCTCTCCTGTCGTAGCATCTTCTTGTCCTTCTTTTGGATCTGGTTCACTATCACTCTTTCGTGGCGTCCTCTTCTTTGCTCCTAGCCTAATGTCTGGCTGCTGCTTCCGTTCTCTCTTCTGTCCTATTTGCTGAGTTTGTTTCGTCTTCTCTTCCTGCTTCGCCTCTTGCTTTCCTTCGGTCACGGTCTCTCTTCTCTTCCCATCAATCTTTACAGCAGTAAGATCCGCTCTGTTTCCGTTCGGCGCATAACCGTCTTCCTTCCTCTTCTTTCCATGAGCTGAGGTATCTACTCTTTTATCTTCCTTTGTCGTGTCCTGCTTTTTACTAGTTCTTTGACGCTTTGACGGGCTTGGAGCTGGCTCTTCCGCGGACTCCACCTCAGGATGAGATGGAGAAAGGCCTGATATTGGAAGATTCGGCTCTAACGTTGGCTTTGTTCTCTGTGTAGCCTCATTTGTGCCCTTTCCTTCTTCCTCTCTTGAAAGTGCTTCCCTTTGTTTCTTCTTGGTGTTAGCAGGACTGGAACTATCTGGCACCTTGTGACTCGCAGGGCCGTCTGCCGTGAGAGTTCTTCCTGAGGCAGCATTGCTCTCTCTTCCTTGTCGTCCTTCCTCTTTCGCGACCATGGCGGCTTGTCTGCCTGTCATTCCGGCCACGACTACCTTCGTACTTGGCGCTGTCGCATCCTCCGCACCTTTGTCAGCAGGACGTAGGGTCAGTTTGCCCTCCGTCCCGTCTGCCAGGCTGACTCCACTTCCGTCTGACTTTGTTTGTCCCCCGCGCGGCCTCTTACTCTCTGTCAAAGGCAACGCGGGCTGTTTGACTTCCTCAGTTCCCTTCAGTCGCTGACTATCTAGCTTCTCTCCAGCACTGTTTGAACGATGTTGCGGTGGACCCTCTCTTTCAGCACTTTGGGCCGCCGCTACGACTTTGTCCTGGGATTTAAGCTCACTTTCTCGTTGCTCCTCTCCGCCCTTGGAACCAGCAGCCTGGCTCTCATATACCCGCGGTATTGTCTTATCTTCTTTTTCCGCTTGCTGGCCTAGCCTGGGACTAGAGTTGCCTAAAGCGAGTGTCATGTTACCCAGACTGCCTTCAGAGAGCCTGAATGAAGGTCATTAACAGCGTAAGCGGACGAGAGCATCAGAGGCATGCACACTGAAGGGCAGAGTTGTGGGCTGCAGGAGGTTAAAATGAAGAAGTGGAGAAAGAGAGAGAAATAGAGCGGGAGAGTGCGAGACAGCGAGAGAGAGAGGGAGAGAGGAAGGAGGAGAAGTGAGACAGAGCGAGAGGGGCAAGAGACAGATGATACAATGGAAGCAGATGTAATAGTGGCCATGACTGTTAGCAGAATAGACAAGACCGAACAAACTTCATACCTTGGGCTGAGAGCACTCTCGCCTAACACCCAGTTGGCTGCAAAGTGTGCCAGAGGGGATATCGACAGATGTTCTGCTCCTCCGCTGCAGTCAGCTGAATCCAGCAGCGGTAGAGAAGGTATGTTGGGACGAAAGGCGTCAGACAGCTCCAAGTCAAGGCCATGACCTGGACTGTCCATGGAAAAGCTGTGTCGCGGGGTTTGAAGTTCCTCATCCAGAGCCCGTCCTGTTGCTGCTTCATGGCTACTCGAAGAATCGGCTGGCTTCTTATTCACTATATTTGAGACGAGGCATACTTAGCGACGAACCTACGAAAGAGAGAGAGGGAGATGTGGAGAGAAAAAGGCGAGAGGAAGAGTAGGAAGGCTTGATAACCTGGCTCATTGCTAAGGCCCAAAGCTGCTCCTGGTACAATCAACCGCGAGCTTCCCGCTGCATCAGTGCCAGTGGAGACTAATGTCGCACTGTGTTGGTCTTGGTGCTGTTCATTTGCTCCTGTTTGGTGAGGAGGGCTAGCAGATCTCTGGATCCGGCTTCCATCTCCGCCCTAGATGTGTGTGTGAGAGAGAGAGGTCACGAATATGTGGGAAATGAGCTAAACGATCCTCACAGTTCAAAGATGTCCCCAATCCATCTCAGTTAATGACGTGCGCCTTTATTCTTCTGTCATTTTTCTCTGTGTAAGCGCTAACTTTACCATCAGCAACCCTTTAAAGAAGTGCTAGGCCGGTCTACCAGCCGCTTCGTCCGCTGTGCTTTCATCCTGGAAAACTACCCCTTCCTTGTCCACGTGAAGTAAGACCTACCCCTTTGTTGCTCGTGTTGCTTCTTTTGCCCCGTCTCCTTGAGTCCGGGTCACCTCTTCTTTCTCTTCCCGCCCACCATCGCCAGACTAGAAACTGCTTGCGGCCTGACCATAGCCGTCCTCGGCGTAATCTGACGTCCCATCACACAATAGTTGAAGGAGAGGAGCACCTGTTAGCACCACTACAGCGTTCCATCCAGGTACGAAGGGAAAAGTTGAGGGTCCCAAAGGGAAGAGCGGACGAGAGTCCTCAGAGGGTTGCCATACACCATCAGGAGTGGGCAATGATTGAGAAAACAATGAAGTCAATAAAGTCAGAATTTCTACCTGCTCTTCGTGGGAGCCTTCCGTTGTGGCTCTGACTCTCCCTGCTGAGCCGCGGCTCTTGGGCTTCCGCATTGAGTGGCGGCATCCGCTCGAAGCTGGACTTGGACCCTCCGGCGCGGCGGAGGTCCGGAGGACGAGACGCCGCTGGAGTCCTTCACTTCAGCTGGCGAAGAGATGAATAGCTAAGCAGGGCAACATGGGACCAAGGATAGGGCAGCCACCATAAATAGACGAGAGACTAACAGTGACGGGACAAATGGATCAAATCTAGTTGTAACAGTGCAAAGTTCTGCTCATTGACAGCAGAGATAGCACGACGAATGAGTTGGGAGAGTCGAGGCTCATGCATTATAGCGATGCAATGGAGATGAACTCAGCATCTCACCTCCTCGACCACTATCAATCTGCGCTGGAAGGGGGACGGATGAGGTAGATGGGCCGGAGAGGGAATGACTGCTGTACGAGTACGGACGAGGTGGATGAACCTAGGACCGTCAATGAAAAAGATAAGAGAGATCAGCACATTGGGGGCTAGATGGCAAAAGGATACGTCCTTATAAAGAAGCACCTTCGATACCTACCTTGAGGCAGTCCCAGTAAGGTGCCAGAAGCCTCTGAGAGAGGGAAACAGTCGCTAGAGCTGACTGTGCCGGTGGCGCCGCGCCCATAGGCGGAACAGGATCCCCAAGCAGCACACGCACGACGGCCTCGGCAGAGATGGATATAGAACGTAGATTATACCCGCCCTATGAACAATATTAATCACAACGTCATTAGCCAGTGAAAGTAATAAGAGGCATAAAGCTGAGACAGCACAGCTCCAAGGTCCCCAGCAGACAACTTAATAAATGGCAGATTCGTCCAGGACCAGCACGAGGAATGACAGAAAATTGCCAGGACAATACAGAGCAGATGAGGAACTGGCGGGTAATTGACTGATAAGAATGGAAGCTTCCCGGAGTTAAAAACTGGCGATAGGACGACGTGTTATAGGACGAGAACGTTGACTAGAAGAACGGGCGGCTGAACGGACTCGCGCTTCCCTACCTCTAGTGCTACCACCAGCCGCCCGCCTGCCAAAGTCATAAGCTGTTGAGTCATGTACGCATAACCTGCAGGGGAAACCTGGAGACAGCCATCAAACACATACGTGAGCGGTCCGTGAATTGTAGGGAAGACAGTCAGGGTAGGAGGGCGGGTGACTGCCAGGAGTGGAAAGAAGGCAGGAATATCAAGAGAAAAGTCTACCCCTCGAATAGCACTTTATCAAGGAAAGCACACTAGAAGAAAGTCACCACCAGAGTTGGCGTCCAGGAGCTGATGAGCGATAGAACGTGAAAATGCCATTATCAGGAGCCGTACTCTACCTTGCACCCCCCCAGAGGGTCGCCTTCCGCAGAGTCAAAGCCCGCAGAAACTATGACAAGCTGCGGATTGAACTGCGCGAAGATAGGCATCAGGAGATGGGAGAAGGCACTGACATATTCAGCGTCTCCCATACCTGAGCGGGCGATAAAAGATGAGCGATGCAGCGGAAGGAAGGAGGCGGAAAAGCATTCGTTAGCTCTAAAACGGAAGGATTAAACGGCAACCACGACACTCCAGTCCTCGATTTACCTCCATGAGGCCAGGCGACGTTTACGTTGAACCCGGCTCCATCCTGTTTCCCAATGGAGTATGGACTACCGGTGCCAGGATAGAATTCTCCCCTAGGAGCATCACCCGTAAGGTTAAGGCCCGACATGAAGGCAATCAAGCAAAAGAGAGCAAGAGAGACACTCACTGCGAGCAGAGAAACGCAGGAAGAGATAGAGAACGTACATAAAAGAGAGAGCAGATAGGGAAGAAAAAGGGAAGCAGCGACATCAAGAATAAGAAGGGCGATAAAGGTGGAGAGAGAGCGATCCACTCAACGTGGGAGAAAGCAAGGGTAAAGAAGGTAGTGGGCGTGACGTCCTTTCTCACCTATCAAATCTATGAAGAGAGCAGTACATAACGGATGCGTCATCTTCAAAGATGTGCTCTGTGCCATTCCCGTGGTGAACGTCCCAGTCCACGATGAGAATGCGGTCGATCTATGGAAGACGGTTTAATTCTATAGCCCCAGGTGGAAAGGGAACGGACGGGAAGGGTACGAGTTGCAGGTAAGAAGACCAAAGAGAGAGAGAGACAATATTGTCCTCCCTTGCAGTCGAGCCCACAAAAAATAGAGATTGCTTTTCTCACCCCTAACTGCTCTCGAGCCACTTTTGCCGCTACAGCTACATTATTGTACATGCAAAAGCCCATCGCTTGATCAGCTTCTGCGTGGTGTCCTGGCGGACGGATGATGGCAAAGGCATTTCTGGCCTCACCAAGTAACACTCTAATGTGACGGCGCGCGATGTGAGAGTACGGAGGCAGAGATGGGAAGATTTGAGAGCAAGAGCTGGAAATAAAAGAGTTGATGGAGAAGGAGTCGTGAAACAGGAGAGCTAGAAAGACATCAATAGCACATGGAGTGGGTCACAAGAGTGCCAAAAAGCGATGGATTCCCGTCTATCTCTTCCATAAATCTCTCCAGAAGGTCACACTCGGTTCAAAGAGAGGGAGCTCAATAGAAGTGGGGAGGATGGTCTCAAGTTAAAGCAAGGAACGTACCTCTTTACTAGGTCTATCAGGATCCCGCAGGACAGGTTCGCTGCCAGCTTACTGTCTTTGCAGGAGTACGTGTCTCCATTGATATGGAAGTGCTCCTGCTGCCAGGCAAGCTCAAGGAAGTCCAGATGCGCAGATGTGTGGCAGGTCAGCAGCTCCTGGCGCTTCACCTCTCGTGACTCCGTCTGCAGCAAGAGGATAAGCAAAGTTTATTAGGAGAAGGGAGAAATAGAGTTTAGAAGAAAGCTAGCTTACCCGGCAACATCTCGCTACAATGCCAGCGTCGTTTAGCTGCCTAAAGATCGCAGCTACGAAATGGAAGGGAGAAACAGAAAGTCAATGCAAGATTCACACAGAGCGTTTAAACCCAGAGAGAGAGAGAGAGAGAGAGAGAGAGATGAAGAGGGAGAAAGAGAGATGAAGAGGGAGAAGGAGAGAGAGAGAAGAAGAGGGAGAGAGAGAGAGGAAGAGGGAGAGAGAGAGAAAGAGGGAGAGAGAGAGAAAGAGAGAGAGAGAGGAGTACGAATCAGCCTTCAGCAGAGTGACACTCTCGTGCAGCTTAGGTGCTTACCGATTCTGTCGGGTCTCTCAGGATGTATCTCGAAAATATTCCGCGGCTCTATCTCTCGATGTCTCATCATCCGCTCGTCATAGCCTAGCAGTGTGCGCTGTATGGCATGTCAGTAAGGCCCCCAGGTAGAGCTTACATAGCTTATAGCCACGCTCGGCTTTTTGTCTCCCCAATCTCTTGTCTCTCTCTCTCTCTCTCTCTCTCTCTTCCCTCTTTTTCCTGTTGCTGTTACTAGGGCCACATCCTGTTCTCCCTAACCCGGTATCCTCTCCTCTTTCTATCCACTTCTAGTGACTCTAAAAGGCCTTCCCTCCGTCCCCTTTGCATTCTGTCTTCTCCCAAGACTCACATGGAGCACTGGGGAGGGTGCCTTGGCCAGCACCAAGCCCATCTCCTCCTGTAGAGTTCCACAAGAGCGACAGCGAGAGTTATTTTTCCTGTTGAGGACAGTGCAGCATCTGCAGTTCCAGCAGCCTAGCGCGCTGTACACGCTCCTCATAGACGTGTGAGGGACGCCGCGAGAGAGCATGAACTCGTAGACGTTGTGCGGATCACTGAGAAGGTCAAAGGCGTCGTCTTCATCTTCCTCGTCTTCACCTTCTTCTTCACCTTCGCCTGACAATTCGTTACCCTCCGAACTGGCAGTTAACGGACCGAGGCCTACATGGTCTGGTGACCGAGCCATAGGAGACGAAGGGGAGGTAGGGGCACTGCTCTCTGATGCTATCGACATGTTACGCGGGATCACTAGCTCCTGGGCTTCACTGGAGGCAGCGTCGTCTGACAACTCTACCGAGAGGTTTGTGGCGAGAGGTGGGCTTATCCCACCAGGACTTGGAGGCAAAGGGCCATCAGGAGCAGGTTTGGCGCTCATTTTGAGAGTCACCGTTCGTGTGCCCGCTCTAACCAGGCTCAGGCTTACAAGCAACCATCATTGAAGAGGAAAGTCATTCCTGAAGCCGCGGCTATCTAGCCACAGGAGTCAGAACAGGGTCAGTTGGCGTATCGGGTGGAGCGTTTTTCCGAAACGTTAAAGCTGCAGGCTTTCTTCCACGAGGTTAGAGTGAAGAACCGTGAAGCTTCATGCAGATCTCCAATACATAGTCCTAAGATAGCTCTTCGTCATTCAGAGTCTTCATCCAGACCCATCATAAGAAGCCTGAGAAGCTTCATGCAGATGAGTTCCAGACTTTCGGTTCTCAACCAGAAATCTGCAGATAGTAAAACAGAGATTTTTATCGCCTAATATTATCTTAGAAATTGCGCTCATCAGAACATTCAAAATAGGACTTTTACCCTTGTAAGTCCCACCCTGGATATAGGACTTGAGAAATCTACTTAAAATCTCGACATCCAGGCTTATATCTAGGCTCTTGGAATACAAGTATGTCAAGTCTCAAGACTTGCGGTCTGATAAGTACTTATACAAATTGGCTTTGTCATTTTACAGTGGAAAGCTAACTAGAGATAGTCGCATTAAGCTTTTTGTGCTGAACGTGGCTAGGGCTAGAATCTTGACAACCCCTTTGGCTGTTTAGAGCTAATATTACCCTCAGGTTCATGCGTTTTTATAACCTGCTATTGACGTAAAGCATGACAGCACATCATTGACAAAGCTCACCTGAATGCAACTTATTTGTAATCCCTCTCTCTGCGTTCTGTATGGCGAATCTTTATCCATCTCTTCCTCTTTCCTTTATTCTTGTTCACTATAGCTCGCTCGTATCTCTTACACGTGGCCTTCGACTTTTCTTGATATTTCTTCATCATCATCATCATTTACTCTTCTTAGACAGTAAGGCATCGCCCGGTCCGTCTCCTTCGTCCTCCTATCATCATCATGACGACAATCATTGCTTTTGAATGTGAATGTTGTCTTCATCATTAAACTTTATAGCAACATCATCCAAGAAGACAGCCCAACCCATCATAATGATGTTAATGCCTACCAATAATAGCAGGAGGAGGGGGACAAGCAGTAGTAGCAGGAGGAGGACTAGAACAGGAAAGGAATATTCAAGAAGCGACTTCTTTCTTCGTTAATAGATGGATTATCTTTTACAAATAATCAATGCCAGCTAGCACTAAGGAGAGAAAGTCTTTCGTCGTCGTCTATCAACAACACGTCCCAATAAATCAAGAAGCCGCTCTCATAGAAGAAGAAGGAAGGAACAAC
>FLMG01002654.1:0-21678 GCA_900088475.1 Hyphochytrium catenoides
AATCAGAGGCCGAGAATTTTGCTGATAGCGTATCGTTTAGCGTACCCCGGTGGAAGTGCTCTAACCCTTGATTCAACTAACAAAGCCTTGCAAACAAGAATTTCAAAAAGAAGTGCGGTGGAACTTGTGCGCTCCCATGTGCGTGCCTCGTATATGATGCGTATTTCTACCCACCAGAACTGGCATCGTCAAATCCAGGTGATGGTCGCTACTGATTGGGTAGTGTATTGGCCCTATCAGCCAATCAGAGGGCGAAGAGCGTTTCTCAAGCATACAAAGCATATCCATTGGGTTACTGAAAAAATGCTTTATGACTATTGGCTGGAACTGCCCAATAAAACGAGGCCTCTTGATGACTAACTGATCTTCAATGGCCTCAGAGCTCGTTAGAGGAGAGGGAAGCATGTCGGCTCTCCTCCGTAACACTATTCTCAATCCTCCAAAACCTCTGGGATGACGATCTCCTGCTGTCGCAGCCTCTCTTTCGTCAGTAAGACACGCAGAGCACTTCCTATTTTCTTCAAAGGGAAAGACCAGTCTTAAGATAGCTGCCTCCTGCGCCATTGCGTATTAGTAGTGAGCTGCTGCTCCATTGACTTCCAACGGTGGACCGTTCAACGAGGAAGGCAGCAGCCGTCATCTCTGAGCTCCGAAATCATCAAACAGGTTTGCTATGCACTCCCTGCTGGCGTTGCACTGGCCCAACTTTACAGCGGTTGCCTAATATGTCATCCCCTCTCCGCTTTACGGCAGTGACATGACGAGCATTTTGAAGACAACAACGTCGGAAGACGCTCTGCCTACTGGTTATCAAACGGTCAGTTGGACCGATCTCAAGGAGAGCTTGGTTACCTCCTCTTCTTGAGTACCAGGATACACCAGAGACAGTAAACAAAGAAGTGGGAGCCGAACAGCCCATTGTCATTGTGGATGTAAGGCCTCAAGAGGTAATCAGACTAGCAGGCAGCTCATCTTGTGGAGCATGAGAGTTAGGAAGCGTAATAAGAGGGACAACCATTTAGTGACCATTGACCATCACTCACTTCTCCTCGCTATGTAGGACTTCCAAAAGGGTCATATCAAAGGTGCCATCAACGTTCCATCAACGGTAAGTGGTTGGACTTTGTGGTAGGCTTTTGATCTAGTAGATTCAGCTGCTGGATTCCACAAGCTCACGGAGAGCTTCCCTTATTATATCGGCAAACGCAGGTCTTCAAAGAAAGTGGTGCAGAAGAGGCCGAAGCACTAGCTGATCTGGTTAAAGAACTGCAACATACTCCCAAGATAGTATTCCACTGTCAACACAGGTCAGTGGTGCGCCATCCTACTGATCAATGTCTATTCGCAAGACAAGTAACAGCCTTTCAAATGGCAGTCAAAGGCGGGGACCATCCTGTGCTCTGAAATTTACAGAGAAGCTCGAGGCAACCTTACAAACTCTGGATGGCGCCACTCGTCCTGAGGTCGTTGTTCTTGAAGGCGGTTATGCTAAGGTTCTCCAGGTAAGACAGATGAGAACCACTGCTTGTCGGCATATTGCAGGCTTTAGATAGAGTTGCTTACAACTATGCTTCTTATTAGAACCTTGAAGATAAGGACCGACAGTTGTTGGAAGATACGCTGCCAGCAGATCGCGTAGAGCAATAATCACATCAGGTTCAGTCGGGTCCTTCTCACCTAGGTCCAACTGTCCATATCACCGCGAGTGAAAAGGGTAGAAGTCTGATTGCGCTTTCCTAGTGCCTCACTTCCCGCACACTCTTTCCAGCGTCCTCTCCATCTTCCGACATATCCGCCAAACAATCAAGTGCTCCTCCTTTATACTTCTTTTTCTTATTGTTTGTAGAGGTGAAGACAAAAACTGGCAGGTAGCGGCTGTGATAGAGGAAGCTTTGGGGCTTCTAGTTGGTTTCGTTAGCTCTCTAAACAGCCCTTACGTTCCAGAAGGTGCCTGCGGGCGATAATAGACATATACCTAACTATACATCATTGACCCCACATGTTTCCTGAGCGATTCTCACGTCTTGAGTGAGGAAAGGGCTTGGTACAAGGATTGAGGCCCCTCCCACCTTGGGCTTGGTGGAAATTATAGCAAAACCAGCGCCCTTAATTAAGTTGAGCGCAGATCTTTAGGAAACAAAGCAGCTTGTGCGGGTTCCGGCCCCCTTCTCCCTTCCCTCATCACTCCCGCTCTTGCGCTCTGAGAGCAACTCTTGTGTGAGCCTAAATATTGCGAAAGGAAGCTCTGTTCTGTTCTTGTGAGGTAGGATGAAGGAATGTGGATCCCTTTAGTCAAGCCCTCGACTCAAGCGCCTCTGTTCAGAATAGAAAAGCAGTTTCCTGCCTGGCAGCTCTGGGCTATACTCCTCCCTGCATGAGTGTATCCCTTGTGACATATTCCTGAAGATGGCCCTGCTGCCGCTGAAGCAGGTCTGCTCTGGAAGCTTGAGAAGGCTCACGGACCTCAAGGCGACTGTGGAGCCATTCCAAGCAGTAAAACCATCATCCCGAACCACTATCACGCTATCACCTCTATAAAGGTATCATATATCACAAGTTGCCAATTATACACGCCAAAAAAGTACTTGCCAAAGCGAGTCCTCCTGAGAATGTGCCCTTGCCAATTTCTACATTTGTGAATAACGCGTCAACGACGTATATTAAGATGTCCCTTCCGTCAACTTACAGCGCGAAGACAGCAGAAGAGCAAGATATTGACATCTTTCCACAAAAACACACAGAGACATCATGATTGATGGATCTTCTTGAGCTCCTTCCCCTTCCATGCAACTCGCTCATCGCCAACCTTCGCCTCATCATCAGCTTATCAGACCGAGCAGCAATGGAACGAAGTCCAATGTGTACATCGCGACCAAGCGTGGGCACATTCCCCGCGCATGACAGCCAGAAAAGCCAATAAGCAAGGGGTTAAGAAGAGCTTAGACAATTCTAGCGCTGTTGTTTCCAACGCTCACTTATGGGCGTAGACTGAGTCAGATCAGGGACCCTTATTCTTACCATGTCATCTGTTAAGCCGCCTTCACGGGACAAGAAGGCAGCTGAAGATAGTCCAAGCGCTAGTTCTAGTGACAGTAGCAGCGCACGTGATTATCAAGACTCCCCTCGATCGGGGACCGGACCGACAGCCACAGGGAAAGGAAAAGAAATGGAAGCAGATGACACGGAAGATGAGCTGGAGGATTTCAAGCTTGGAGTTGCTTCTCAAAAGCCCTCAGAAGGCAGGAATTTGGCGAACGACGGTAGTGATGAGGATGAAGGCGTAGGTCGGACCTCCGTCAAAGACTCACCCTCCCACCGAGGGCTGTCGACCCGTAGGCCGTCCAAGAAGCCACCTGACACGAAGAGTAGGTCAAGCCATGATACTATTATAACCCTCCACCACACGCTGGAGGCGGCGGCCGCGGTTAGGAACCACGCACAGGTAACCCGGCTCTGTGAGACGGTGCTCATACCCTATGCTAAGCGGAGGACAGCGCTTCATCCCGTCATTGTCCTTAGCATTACCCTTACGGCGAAGCAGCATCCAGATGCAGTCCAGAGCCACGAGTTTCGGAAATTGTTGATAAAGCTTTTATCTCTGTCAGTGCAGACGTCAGGGAAGACAAGCCCGAGGCCCGGACCGACTCCACCCCACGGCTCACATTTGAATAGGCTTCCTAGTGAAAGGGGCGTAATGACGGACCAGCTACCCTCTCCAACCGCCCAGGCGCTAGCTTGCAACCTTCTGCTTTTTGTCCTGGACCAGAGTACTCAGCCATGGCCGTCGGAGCTGATTCAAGCCTGGATTGACGATTCTCTGGGACGTCGCGTTTGGGTGGACGACCCTACTGCTGAACCTTTCGTCGCCCAAGTCCTGACTGCTTTTGGTGGAGACATTGGAGATAAAGGTCAGTATTATGAGCTTTGGACTATCAGTTTAGATTAATGGACATGACTGTTTCCTATTTCTTCTCAGGCTCCTTAGAAGACTCTTCATCGTCGCGGCAGGTAACTTTGTTGCCATCAGTAACCTCTTCCTCTACTACTGAAGTCTATTCTTTCTTGATTGGCACACTCCTTATGCGTTTATGTCTTCCCTTTCTTAAATGAGCTGGCTTGCTTCGCTTGGCCTCCTTCATTGAGAGTAACCCCAACCCTCCTCCCTCACGGTAAGGCACCAATGAGTAGGTTTAGTGAGGAAACGAAGACAATGTACAAGGAAAAGCTCCTTGCTGCCATCAAAGAAAGGCTGGCGAAGTACGATAAAGCAGTGACGGGTGGGATCTACGGGCCGCTCAGCGGCGGGAATCCAAACAGCAATCCAATAGCCCAGGGTCTCAGACAACTGCTGCAAGTGTTAGCCAGCGTGATGGGACTGCAGGAGGTGCGAGAGCTTTGTATGCGGAATATGGAGAGTTGGCTCCAAAACCCGACCCTCAAAGCTCAAGCTCGAGACATCTTGATGAAGCTGGTGCAGCACACATCTGGCATCTCAGACCAGGACGTCGCTATAGTTGATGCTTTGCTAAACCTCAGGCTCAAGAGTAGCCTTTGGGGCATTCACGTAGAGGCGATCATAGAGCTCATTCATGTGCAGCCTCAATATTTGCGGAGAGTACTGAAGTTCTTCATTAGCAGAGAGAGAACCAGCAACCTGGGAAAGAGGGTTGACATTATGAAGGTATTTGTCTCTATTTTTCGGTCGACCAGACAGGATGGGGGCGCTAACGCCAATAGTCTTCAAGGTACGCCGGCATAGCTGCTATCTGACTTATGGCTTGCAGTTAGTCTCCCCTTCTCTCTACGGCGTGACGTGACATCTGACTTAAACCTTGCCCTCGTAAGCCTCATTGAGAGTGTTTTAGCTGGTTGACACTATCCTTATCTGGATCGGAATTAACACGACTCCAAACGCAATGAATATAGGGTTGGGAAGTTCTCCTTCCACAAGCCCTGGAAGGATAAGTCCAGCGCAGGGGACTCCGTCTCTCACAGCAAGCTCTCCTCTCAGGCACTTCTTGGACCCTTCAGCGGCCACTAGGTCTCCTGCTGTACCGACCACTCCTCTTGCCGACAGGTCTAACGTAAGTGGAAGGAGCAAGAAGAAAGAGCATCCTGGATCCTATCTCTCGTTCGAGCTTGCTAGATCACTCCGAGATCTCGCTCTGACCAAGGATCTGGCGCCTATTCTCCGCCCAGTCGCGAAGAAGATTATCAAGAACTTAGGCTTTTCATCTTTGGACATCCTATCTTTCTGTTCAGGTCTCATGCACGACGAGGAAGACCCCACGGTTGGAAAGCTTTCCCCAGAGCAGGTGCATGCTTGGCTTTCGCTTTGTCTGGAACTGGTGCTCTCTGTGGTTGCATGTAGAGCCACCGAGATCCACACCTCTCACCAACTGCATTCCCAAGGAAGTGCCCGAGGAAAGCCCCGCCCTGTCCCTACTTCACAGCGATTTCCAAGGACTCAGACCCTCGCTAATGCGCGGCCGAGCCCAGCGCAACCCTCCCCGGTTCATGCGTCTCCCATCCATCCAAGTCTAGAGACTAGCTCTCCGGATGTGAACAGTCTGAGTACTTGGGAGAGAGAGAAAGGGAGCACCTTCTACCTAGAGCAGGTGCGAGAGGAATTCAATGAGCAGCTCAGTATCATACAGACTGCTGGAATGCAGTGGGTTGGAAGCGTGTGGGTCAGACTTTGTGGCACCAACCTTGGCGGTGGTGCAGCCCTTTCTTCCGCCTCTTCCTTCTTCACTGAGTCAGTAAGAAAGCTCCTCCTGCTCGACCAGGGTGCCATCGGAGAGGGCGGAGGAGCCATTATAGGAGATCCCGACTGGGTGCATGTTGCTTTCTGTGTAGAAGGGACGCCGGTAACAGAGGAGACGTTGGAGACGCTACTGAACCTTAGCCTTCAGTATAATCTTATCTCTCACCCGTCTGCCCTCTCAATGGTGGAAACGCTGGTGTCTCGAGCTTATCAGGGGCAGAACAAGAGAGATGGAAAGGCTTACGATGACAGTCGGCCACCCTCTCTTCCTGGCCTTGTCATAAAGAACCATGGTATCGTCCAGAGACTTCTTATGCTCTCTGCTCTCAATGTGAGGGCCGGTGTAGAGACAACGGAAGCCTTCAACCTCTCTGATCGACACCTGTTTTGGCGCTGCTGCCTGCTGTTACACACTCTGTCAACCTTCAACCCCTCAACTGTGGGCAAGCTCGTTTGGGATAACTTCCCTTCGGTGCGGCTGATGTTAGAAATGTCCATTGCAAAAAGCTGGGACTTTCCACCTCTAAATCAGGTGAGGAAGACGTGATAAACGGACGTTTTCGCCTACGTTGCATGGTTCACTGTGTGCAGAATCCACCCTTCAGTGCTGTTGAACTGAGCACTGGGAGAGTCTCTCGTTTTTCTTGTTAAGCTTCAACTCCTTCAAATCATCCAGCCGCCGCTGTGGCCTGTTTGGCTATTATTCCTCTTTTGCTGGCTCAAGCTCCCTTCACCTTTGCCAGGCCCTAGACAACGAGAAACGACAAGCGTTGCTCGACGCAGATGCATCTATATCCCTTAAAGAAGCCCATATCGTCCAAGATATGAGAGAAAGACAAAACCCTATGGCTGATAAGGTGATGCTACTGTTGCCACCCGGACCCGCCCGCCGGCCCCCCGACTGGGTGATTGAAGCCCTCAAAGAGGAAGACCGGAAATTGAGGCTTGGTAAGAGCTTGTTTGCTGGCTAGTCTTTGGCCAATGGTTCACGGTTCCTTCAGATTGATTTTGCCCATTTCCCCCACCCGTATGAACTCCTGTTCTCCCTTCGTGTCCATGTTCGCTTTTGCCGTCATCGGTGTGCGGAGTTTCGTCCTCTTTGTCTCGATTGTCGACTCGGGCCGGGTAGCATCCTTACAATGACCCCGACGGGTCTTTTTCCTTCGTTTAGGTATGCGGCTTCGGCGCTCTGTTTCACCAAACTTTTTGGCGGAGATGGTAGGGGACACGTCTGCCTTAAGCTGTGTACAGCGGAGTGCGCTTTGGCTGGCAAATGTGATCAAGGATGAGGCGGATACCGTCCAGATTCTTCCGGTCCCTTCCATTTGTGAACTCCTCATGCTAGCAGTAGGAGATCTGAAAGAGGGCGGAAGCCAGCCAGTGAGAGAGAGTTATGCACTTGGCTTCTCTAGACCTTCGCTTGCCATGGAAGCGCCCTATCTCCTCGAACGCCTTCGCCTCTTTATCCAGAAGAATAGTGATAGCCCTCTCTCATTAGAGCTCATCCGCGCGTTTCTTCGCAAAATGGGCTCCAAGATTGTGATAGAACGGAAAAATGCTGCGGAGATCCTTGATGCACTTCTCACCAACCCTGAAGAGTCACTTCAAGAAGATTCGTTAGCTTTAGAGACAGGAATAGTCAGAGATCAGCTTCCTCCAGGGTACAACTGGATCCGGAATCTCTCCTCACTCTTCTCGCCTTCCTTTTATAGGGAGCTACAGAGAGAAATCCTTGCGACGCTTCAAGACCTTCTCTTTCTTGAAACCTCTCCGGAGTCTCTTCTCTTCCAACTTGAAGCCCTGGATGCTCACTGCAAGATACTCCAGACTCAAGCAAATACAATGGACTTTGAGATAGAAAGCTTCGAAGAAGAAGAGCGAAAGAGCAAGAGGAAGAAATACTATGAGACGGAGCTTTTGGCTGCAGTTGTCTCCAAGGTTCTTGTGCATCGAAGCGCTATAATGACTAGTATCCTTCGAGTGGATAAGGCATATGCGCTTGTCCTCTCGGCTATCTCCCGGTCTATCAATGCCAGCTATGTGGCAGGGAAGCCTTTGTCAGGCGCCAAGGAGATAGACAAAAAAGAAGCAGAAGAAGATCGAGACATGTGGCGGATCGTCCTGCAGCCCATCCGGGATCAAGAGCCGAGAGAGGTAGCAATACAGTCTGTTATCCTTCGCGGTGCGATCTTTATGCTCTCTTTACAAGCTCCTTGCCCCGAGAGTGCTCTAGATCAGTTCCAAAGGCTAGCCAAATGTCTCTTTCCTCCGTCTTCTCTCTCTTTTGCGGTGCCTTCTGGCACCATTCCAGGCTTTCCTGGCGCTGTTGACGCAAATAGACAGCGAGTTCTTTCTCCTTCACTTTGCTTTCAACTGGCAAGAACGTGGAATGAAGAGCTTCTGCAATGTGTGATGGAGAGAATGGACTCCCTCGCCCTCCTCTCCTTGCAGAAGAGCTATGGGTTAACAGAAAAGGCCTTCCGAATGTTAATGGCAAGGTTGGACGGTGACATTGAGAAGCCAGAGCAGAAGGCTAGAATGACGAACATTCTCTCCCCATTGCAAAAGAAGGAGCTCGCCCTACGGAAGAAGCTCTACCATGCATATCAAAGAGTATATAGCACAGCTTCTACAGGCATAGGTCAGAAATTCATGGCGTGGCTTGGCGGCCTTCCGGTTGTATCGCGCACTTCTCCATCTTCGCTGTCGCCTAGGCCCGCAGAGTCAAAGAGAACCGAGTGGATATTCGACCAACTTCGAGGACGATTTAGGCCTTCTCTGGTGAGATAGAAATGTGGGTCCTGCAGGTGTAATGGTCTCTTTTGATCTAACTTGTGCTCTCGTTGCTCTCTCTTTCTTCATGTCGCCGTCACATCACCTTGCCCAGATTGCACAGGAGTCAGCTCGCCCAACACTTATACCGGACCTAGAGTCAATGTCGAATGCAGTCTCTAAAGAAGGCGAGAGGAAGGAATTAGATGGCAAGGGAAGTGGAAAGCAGGACGACCTAGGAATGAACGATTGCAAGCTATATCAGGAGCTTATGGCCTTGGATAACGATACTGAGTGGAGAGAGAGAATGCGCCAAATGCGAGGCAGTCTTAAAGGTGATGCCGTCTTCCGGCTCGTTCCTCTGCTTTTCGCTGAGGAGCAGATACTAGAAGATGAAGTAAGAAGGGACTGGAGGCAAGCTTTCCGACTCACCAGTGGTCATTCAGACTTCACCACTCGGGCAAGGTACGTCTAGACACTGCAAAGACTGTTCAAACCGCGGGAGGATGGACCATGGGGCTAGTCGAGCGTCGGCCACACCACGTGGCTGACATCGCCGTCTTCTGCTACTGTAGGCTGCTTGCTTTGGTCATTATGCGGATTACCAAGGCTGAAGACTATCCAGAGCTGCTTCTGTCACTTCAGCATCTCCTTTTTGACGCTACTGAAGAGAAAGGAGCCCAGGGCCAGAGAGTTTATAGCCCTCCCCATTACTCTTTTGAAATAGAGGTCTTCTGTCGCCTGGTAGACATCGTGCTGACAACAAACAAAGGAAGAGGACAGATAACCAGGAAGACAGACGCTCTTACCCTTGGAGACCTAAAGGGTTGGCCAGTGCTTCAAAAGTTTTGCCGCGCCTCCTCTTCAGCACTATTTCTCACAGTACAGAGGCTAATCGACGAGTTAGAGCGAGACCTACCGCTCAAGCTAGGACCTGCCGCACTGTTTCTCTATGTGAGGATCAAAAGTTAGCCTTTCATGTTGATCTCTTCATTTTGTTATCTTGTGCTCTCTCTCTCTGTCCGCTCCCTTTTTTTTGTGGTCAACCATCGATCCCCTTCCATATCGTCATGCTATTACTGTCCTCTTAGCTGTTCTGGGTCTCACTTCCTTCCTGCTTGCTAGGCACTGTACGTGGAACATCCTAACCAGGTTAGGGAACAAGTGGAGGCGCTTCGCCCTCATATTTGGTGCAGACTGCTTGAGCAGTTCTCTCCCTATGTCAGTGGCTTGTTCTCCTCCCACGTCAAGACCAAGACAGAGCAAATCTTCACTAGCTACCTCAATCACCTCGGTAAGACCTTAGCCGCTGGTTTTCATCTCGTCTTGGTGATCTCCTGTGTATACCCTTTAACTTGAATCTTAGCTGCAACCCTTTGGTCACAGTGCATGTCTCTCTCGTTCTATCTTTGACCTTACTACTTCGGCATAGCTCCCCATGTCTTTGTCTAAGGTACTGGGTCATGTTTTGTCACCCTGCTCCTACTCTCTGTCCGCCACCTGATTAGGCAAAGACCCTCAAAACCATCTCGCCGTCCTCCGGCTGGCGCAGCGTCACAAGCTACTAGTCCTCTCGGCGCTTAACCCGTTCGTCAATAAGTGTAAGAGCTTGATGGACGAAAGCAGCAAACTGGAAAGGAATAAGCTCCTTCTATTCAGCTCCCAGGTACGACTGGAACAATGCTGGAGAAGCGAAGAAGACTATATAGAATCGCCGTTCCCACTGCTTACAACTTTTGGCTCATTATCTGGAAGTCATGCCCCTTTGGCTCACCTGTCTTGCCAAGTTTCTTGTTCATTATTGCCTCTCTCCCCTACGTTTTGGGGTCTGTACCAGCACATCTTGTTTTCTTTTGAGAAACTCCTGTGGCATCAATCTATGTTCTACGTCTATCTGTCCTTGTAATCTTGTCGGCGATTTCCTTTGCAGGTTCATGCCATCGCTCATGCCCTGCTGCCGGAGCTTTTCCACTTCCCAGACGTCTTGAGGGCCCTCGTGAACTTCCTCCTCACGGTAGCTGTCCGTCTGGTGGACGATAAGGATGAAAAGAGCCAAACAGCTCTCATAGAAATTGTGAAATTCCTCGAGATCACGGGAAGGAAAGGGGGAAAGACCATGCTATCTCTCTTACAAGAGGTGGCTGGGTCTCTCTCCTTCCCTGTGAAGCTGAAGGGAAAAGACGCGGGCCTCTCTGAGCGTCTCCTTCCCTTATTGTCAGGGTCCCTTCCACCTCCTTCTCCCCACACCAATGACAGAAAGGTTGTTGACGTTAAGAGGCTGCGCTCTCTATTGATGTCCCACAACGCGGAACTTGTGCGCTCGGGATTGCTGGAGCTTAACTGTTTGGAGAGGGAAGAGAGTCTTATAGTTATAGGGCAGATAGTAGAAGCACTCATCCACGTGGCAAGCAGAGAGTATGGGCTTACGCTCATGGAGAGAGAACAAGCATATTCTCTCCTGCTCCTTCTGCTCTCCGAGTTAGAAAGAGACAGCTTGCAGGGAGCAAGAAGAAAGCTTCTGGATCAGTATGCTTCCTGGTTCTATAGGAGAGCATTGAGAGGACAAGCGCTTGAAGCAGCGCTTGGCTTTGCCGGAGAATCCCTTGTACACACTGACGGAAGACAGAGCATCGAGCTTCTCAGTGGACTCTTCCAGTTGGGTAAGGAAGGCGCACAGGAGCTAACAAAGATAGTTAGGCGACAGACGCGAGCATAGCCGTGCACTAAGAAGAGAGCAGAATATGAAGAGCAAGAGAATTCTTCACTCTCAACAGGAAGAAAGCATAGTTTGAGCAGAACAGGCCTCGTTCCATCCTCTGTATATAATAAGTAAAGCTAATATTTATTAACGTTAGGGCATAAGACCTGATGTTCACCTCTCGCTGGTCTAATCACAAGCGTCGTCTTGACAAATCCTTGACGCACTTAATCTGCAGACCCGGAACAGAGCGACAGGAGAGAGCTAACCAATAAACATCAAGCAAAGTGCTCCAATACTGGCAGCAGAGGGCGACGAAGAGAGGAAGAGATCCAAGCAACATGCTGCGCAGATAGTGTACAATAGGCGTGCCAAGAGGCTTACTCCCGTCTTCATGACGAGGGCAGAAGGTAAGGAAGGATTCAAGAAGGATAAAGCCAGAGACTTCAGAGAGATTCTCACTCCTCCATCTGCGTCTGCACCTTCTGCTTCTCGGTTGAGGAGAGGGCGATCTGCGCCTTTTCCCTGACTGCAGAGACAGCTGGAGAGATGAGTTCTATGTTCTGCTTGATTTCCATCTCGATCTGCTTCTTCTCTCTTTCCCTCTTTCCCTTCATTCTGTTCTGATAGAACTTCTCCTGTCTCTTCTTCTGGATCTCTCTGATTCTTCTGAGCGCCGTGATGGTGGTGGACATCAGCTCGCGGTCGTACTTGACTGGTCGGTTGCGTCTCTTTTCCATGTCAAAGGTAGAGTCCTGAAGAGACATTGGTTACCCACGGGCGTAGACCAGTGACGAAAGAAAAGAAAGAAGAAGCACAAGCAGACGCGAGGAGAAAGGGATATTATATAGCGGACAATGAGGAAGAGCTGAAACAGACAGAAGGGAACGAGACGATACGCTGAAAACAGACAGAAGGGAACGAGATGATAGCATCTCTAACTGATCGTCGACCGGGCCGGACGCTGCGATGTGTCAATAGGGACGCTGCGAATGAGAGCCAAAGAGAGAGACGCCCAAGGCACAACAGGAATGGTCATCCTTACCACTGCCATCTCCTTGCCGGCTGAACGTCTGAAGGCCTTGGTCCACTTGACCTTCCGTGGGTTCCTCTTTCTGTTAAAGTTCTTATGGCATTTCGACCGACAGAAGCGGAACACCTGTATGGCAATAGATGAAGAAAGGCGCACACGAGGTTGAGAAATTCAGCAGTGCAGCGCAAGGGAGAGAAGAGAGAGATAGCGAAGGAAGAGACCTCAGGTGAGTAAAGAGCAAAACTCGACCCTTCCGTTTCAGGAACTTTTATGGGCTACTTTCGCCACTCTTCGAGGCCTTCAGGCCTCTTTTGTTGACACCGGCAACAGATTCTTTGTTCGGTCTTTCTTAAGAGCGATGCCCTCCTCCCCATTTCTCCCTCTCCTTTGACCAACGAGGCTCACCTTGCTATCATTGCGGACGAAGGAGATACCATGGCCTGGGTAGACAGGGCCCGAGCAGAAATAGCAGTTGTAGATCCTCATACTTCCGCTGTTCCTCTATCTAACGCTTCAGGTCACCTCGTCTGAGCAAGTCTCTATCTCTGTCTACAGAGACCTTGACTTCTGCGGTGTTAATGGGAAGAGCCACCCTTCGTCAGACGAAGCCGGTGATCCAATACCAAGACGAAGATTATTGCGACGTCTCTCTCTCTGTCTCTTTCTCTCTCAAAGGTCTGTCTGTGTCTTATCTGTATCTCTACCGTGCTTCTTATTCTGATAAAAGCTTGTATACGTTCGCTCTGTCTCCAGCTTTTTATATCTCTGTGATCCCTCTGTTTCCTGACACGGCTTTCCACAAAGTTGGTGAGCTGCAATTGCCTTTTCTTTTCTGATTATTGGTGGTGGCGGCAGGGCAACCAAAGCCGCTAACCGCTATCTGCCGCCTCACGTCCTTGTGAGAAACTACCTGTGTTTGGAAAGTGAAAGAGATGTGCGTTTTAGCATAAACCATTGAGAGGATTAGAGGCCTATGTGGGTTAGATGAAGGGTTAGAATATGGGTTTGTGTGAAGTAAAGGTGTGTTTGGTGACGGGCGGTTTCTGTCTTTGGTGGCTTGGCCTTTGTCCTTTCGCGCTCCGGGAAAATCTTGGGCCTGATGAGCACTCAAGGATGTCAGAGAGCAGCATCTCTCTCTCTCTTTCTCTCTCTTTCTCTCTCTCTCTCTCTCTCTCTCTCTCTCTCTCTCTCTCTCCCTTTCTCACTCTCTCTCTCTTTCTCTCACTCAAGCTCTGTCTGTCTTGCTGTGTCGATCTCCTTATCTTTCAAGTGGTGTCTGATTGTCTCTTCCCTTCTCTTTCGCTCTCTCTACCTCTTCTCCCTTTCTCTCCCTTCTCCCCTGCTCTTCTTTACACTCTCTTTCCTCCTTTCTCTCTCTGGCTGTCTGGACGGAGGAGTGAGGATTGTCTCTGCTTGGCCTATTATCTGTCCTCCTTACCCACCTCGCTTGATTACTAGCCTCATCTCTCTCTTCTCTCTTGCTTGTCTCCTCATCTCTTCAGCCACTAGCTTCCTGCCTCGCCCTGACCTGTCTCGCTCTTCTCTTCCTAATCCGATCGTTGTTTCTTCGATCCCTTCTAGCTTCTCGGGTACATACTTTTTCTTATACCTACTGGGCAGGGGGCATTGTTCCTCTTGTCTACTGGTGCGCTTGCGCTAGCAGGAAGGTCTCCTTTCATCCCTCCTCGCTCATCCTCTCCTGATCTTCCCCTCTTACATGCTGCGCGGCCCGTTGGGGACGCACGTGCGTGGCTGAGGCTTACGAACTAGTTGGGCCCAAACGAAGCTTCACTGCGGAACAGGGAGCTCCTTTCATTTTGAATAACATGCCCACAGAGTCAGGAAGAGAGACGCGCTAAAGCTTGCGCCTATACTAAGCCCACTGGACAACGGAGAAGACACTGAAGCAGAGCGCTATCCCGCAGCAGCGGCAACAACAGAAGAGAATAGGCTAGAAGTCCAGACATCATGTCGAACAAGGCTGAGTCAAGGTGAGTAACGCCACGCAACCTAGTAAATCCTCTTCCTATCCATTTGCTCGCATTTCCCCTTGTGCCTGGCAGTCCGTCGGTGGCTTTTTCCCTTTTCTCGTCCTTCTGCAAAACTATGCATCATGTGGCTTGCAGAGGATTTTTCTCCCTCTCTCTTCTGCCCTACACTCTGGGGTTGACCTGTCTAACTGCCTGAACACTGCAGCAAGAAGGAGGGAGCTCCTCAGGCTATTGTCCTGGACCACATGTCCGCAGCTACGCGCCTGCTTGAGAAGCGCCGCCAGATGTTTGAGGTCCAGGAGGCACTGGCAGCTCAGAAGGAAGGCTTTACAAGGAGAGAGGTAATCTCTCTCTCAGCAAACTCTAATTCTCTACATCAATTGCATTTCACGTTAAGCTTCAAGCCTTGCGATCATCTCTCACATGCACGGCGCTTCTATCATTTGCGCGGGTCCTCCTTTCTTTACTGGGTCTCTGTTGCTAACCTCATGGACTCTATTGTTAGGATGTGTTTAGAAGGCGCGAGGAGGCATTGCGCAAGAAGGATCTGGACTTACAGGACTCGCTCATCAAGTTCAACAAGTTCTTACAGGTGGCTATCGGGGTCCTTGACATCCTCCTTCTTCTTTTCCCCTTCGTGCTCACACTTCTCACCAGCTTCGCCTTAGCTGGCGTCACTTCGCCTAGTTACCTGGCACGGTCATCTCCCTGTCTGTCTCTGGCCTCTGTCGCTGTCACGCTCTCTCGCTATTGCTCTCCAATCTCCACTGACTTTCTCCGGCCCACCCTATCTCTTCACCCAGGAAAATGAGTCTAAGCGCAACCGGGCTGTAAAGCGCGCAACCGATGAGTACAAGCAGCGGATCCAAAAGGAGGGAGAGATTATTCGCTTAAGAGAGGAACTGGAGGTTTGCACGAATCAGAGTGCGGAAGTTGAGAAGAGCGTGGAGAAGAACAAGAAGTACACGAGATATCTAGAGATGGTGCATGATGCTCTGCCAGAGGACTACCCTGAGATCATAGACCTTCTCAATAGATTTCGGACCCTCAAGGTTAGACCTCTTTCCTCTCTGCCCTACTGTCAAGCCTGATTATCGCTCTAAGTGCTACGTTCTCTCTTCCTACTTGTTGCTGCATGCCTCCTGTCTGCCCGTCGCATGTCTGCTCACTTTGCCAACCTAGTCTTAGAAGCCACGTGGAGGGGCCCCTCGGTGCACAAACCCTTCCACCCTATATCCTTCTATCCATCTGCTATCGCTGTGATCACGTGGTCCCTAACTGGGTCAGTCTCTATTTCATGCTTCTCTACTCGTTTCATCTCCCTCCAACACTAGGATGCAAACGAGGACCTACTGCGTACACAGCAGAAGCATGAGCAAGAGAACGAGACAAAGCGACTCGAGTTCTCTAACTTCTCCAAGGAAAAAGGGAATGAGGTGCTCAACCATAACAATGAGATAGCAGCGCTCAAGAAGCAATTGGAGACCTTAGAGAACCGCACCGTGAAGCTCCAGCATGACATCGATATCAGTATCAGAGGAAGTTCGGATAAATCTCTGGAGCTCGGTCAGATTATCGTGGCTGTGGAGAATCTTCTTCTCCGTTGTACGTCAGGGATGCATGGGGAAATACTGAAGCACACAGAGACGGCGAAGGACGATGAGGATGGGATGGGTCCCGGAGGAGGAGCAGCAGGGCGAGAGTTAGATAAAGTTGATAAAGAGACGATGTCGTGGAGAGGGGAGCAAGCGAAGGAAGACTTAGACGTCATCGCAGCTTATATGATGGACTTCCAGGCCATAGAAAGTAAGAAAAGTGAGATAAAGGCGCTGGCCAAGAGCAAGTTGCCCTCTTCTCCAGCCCCTACTGAGGGAGCCACTGGAGCTGGAGAGAGATTGAAAGGAAATGCTAGTGTTGGAAGGAGTAGCGGTGAGGGTGCAAGCAATTCCGGCAGTCGGGTCTTTTTGAGTAGCAGTAGAGTGCTTTAGACCTTTCTCTGAGTATTATTGACAAGCGCTTATATCTCTATGTGCTCTCACCTAAGCCTCGCCGCATTCAATCCTACTTCTTCGTTGCTATCGGCCACTACCTGCTGCCAAGATCAGCGGTTAGCGATATAGTCCTTATCCGTCAATTTGTAGGCCCTAGGTGATGTGGCCCTTTAGTTCTACTATATAACTTAGTTGTTGGCAGCTTAGACTTCCACTGCTCGCCTCAATTTCTGCAAAATTCTATGTTCTTCCTGGTGATGTTCAGCTCCAGCCTGCCTTGACTCTTTCTGGCTTCAGTGCGGCGAGCTTCTGTTCTCGGAAGCGCTCCCTTTCTTCTATCGCTTTCTGATATATAGAAAGGGGTCAGACAGATCCCGAACCCCTAGGTCTTTCCTACTCTCTAGCAACAGGGCACTGGAAGCGTATCCTTTCTTTGATGAATCAAGTCCCTAAGTAGCCCTTGTAACTACTCTGCCAGGCTCAATGCAAGTGTCCTCACTTCTCCGGCGTACCTGGTTTTCTTTCTCTATCAGCTCCTGGCGCTGCCTTTCAATTGCGACTCTCTCCTTTCTCTGTCTCTCCTTCTCTTCTCGCTTTAGGGCTTTGTCTTTGACCGAACGCTGGAGACTCTCCTGCTTGAGCTTGGGAGCCAAGTCCTCCCTTCCATCATCGTCTATAGCACCTCCTATGGCTGCATTCAAAGACAGCTCTCTGTCTCGTCGCTCCTGCAGGAGTAGTAGCCTTCTCCTCTCTTTTGCTCGGTTTTCTTGTTCCTTTTGATTCCTTTGCTGCTGTAGTCTCTTCTCTCTTTTGCTCTCTGCCTGCTCCAGCCTCTCCTGAAGAGTAGCAGATGGTTCCTCTAAAGCCTCCCTCTTATCAATCTGACGCTCTTCTTGCCTCTGTCCACTTCCAGAAGGAGACGAGAGAGAAGGAAGAGCAGCAGGGGCAGAAGAGACAGATCTTAAGGTACCTTTAATGGGAGGAAGAGGAGGAGAAGAGAGATGGCAAGCTCGTCTATCTTGATCGTCCAGAGCCCGAGCGCTTCTAGTGTTAGGGTAAGACGAGAGAGGGGTTGAGGATTCATCTTCCGTTGTTGGACAACGGAGAAAGGAGACCTGTAACGCGTCTGTTAAAGATGAAGGGGGCACCTCAGAAGAAGAAGGGCGACTGCGGGCGAAGCTTCTGCCCGGTCTTCCTGTCATCTTTTTTGCAATCCCGTGAGTTTCCCTCTTAGGCATATCATTGCTTTCCTTCGTCTCTCTTTGATCTTTGTCAGAGGCTAGCCCCGTCACCCTCAAGCTGGGCAGACCAACAGCAGGGGCAGAGTGTACTTTCTCTCTTTTTATGTTTGAATTGCTCTCTCTCTGGGTACCCTTTAGTTCCTCAGTCTTCTCTTCCTTCTTCTTGGGGAGAGAAAGAAGCCCAGGAAAGATGGCACTAGAGCAAGCAGGGACAGGACATTTATACATTCTCTGAAGGAATTGCTCTACCAAGCATGGCGAGTGAATCACGTGCTAGACCACAGGAAGGAAAAGAGACGGAGAGGTGCATTCGTCAGAACCTCTACTAGAGAAGCAGTAAGCAAGGCAGAAGCTCGCTTGCACAGCGACAAAGAAACATAAAAGATCGGCACCTAAACCAACCACGAGATCGATAGTGATATGAGAAGCAGCTTTCCGTCTGTAAAGCATCGTCTACCCTCAACTCTTTTCGCTTCTCCCTTTACCTTGCATGGCAGCCTCTTGATCTCGACTCCTACGCCAAGCTCCCCGTTACAACCAGGGCAGGCTGCACGAGGTACCCCTGCTTTTCCTGCGCCGTTGGCCCCTGATTTCTCCCCTTTCAATCGTTCTACGTCTCCTCCTTCGGTGTGGGAGGTAGTGGGGAGACAGGCGGTGAGAAACGCTTGGAGAGAGGAATGGACAGGAGCATCGAGCTGGAGCAGCGTATCATAGTCCGCCGTAGTGAGCTCCCGTCCCTGGAGCTCAAGGATTACACTGTCAGCCAGGCCTCCATCCTCTCCACATCTGCCTCTTCTTCCTCTGGCAGGCTTCCAGTCTTCACCTACGTACCTTTTGACCACCAGAGGATGTCGGGAATGGGCCCTCCTCTCATAGCAGCGCTGGCAGAGGTCCAATCCTGAACAGATCACGCACCGATACCGGTCTCCTTTGATGGACTTGATCTTGCATTGAGAGCAGGCCGTTCCAGTGTGAAGAGAGGATGGAGCAGCCTGCTCTATGGCCGTCCGGACGTCGTGGAGGGCGAGAGGACCCCAATCTTGCCGACAGAGAGGGCACGTAACAGCCACTTTGTTCCCTGAAGATTGGCAGTGCTCCGCATACATTCTCATACATTTGGCATGAAAGTTATTGCCACAGCTCTTCTTACACCAGACAAGCGGCTGATCTCTCTCTTTTCCTCCTTCACTCTTACTCCCGTCTTCTGTTACGGAACTTCCGCTGTTTCTCAACTCTTCCTGGCAGATGCTGCACCGTTCTCCGTTTTCTATCGGTTGTCTCTCCACATCAGCAAGGGGTGCACTGTCCTCTTCCAGTCTCACGGCCTTACTCTTTCTCTTTAGGAAGGTCATGACAGTCCTTTCTCGTCTCTGTTCTCTCTCCACTCTTCCCTGTAGGATCTGGGTTGTCTCGCTGTCAGTGAGAGACTTCTGCCAGACAACCGGATTGTCCGCAGGCACTCTAAGCACTTTAAGCATGACAAACAGAATATGAAGACAGACCTCAGGGTCTAGACAGGAGCAGAGCTGCTGACTTCCAATGAGAACCTTTCTATTCTCTTCTTCGCCTTCTTCTCGCACGACGTAGGACGTTGGGCCTGGGTTCTGGACTAAATACATTGTGCGGGTTAGGACCTGTTGAATGCGAAGGGACACCTCCTCAGGAGCCTTCAGGCGGTAGGGATGTATTCGGCCACTCATCCTCGTCAGCCTTTCAACTCTGTTGTGCTCCTTTGCCCCTTAGCCGTCGACCAAATATCGTTATAACGTTCTTTAAATTCCCTGCGCCCTCATGCTACCTTCCCTTATTCCCTCCTTCTGTCTCTTTCCAATGGACAATGTGCTCTTAGCAACCCTTTCATAGATTCATCTGTCAATATTTGAAAGCGGTAGATCCATGAAGAAAAAAGCCACCGATTAACCTGGACAGAAGAGGGAAACAGATGGAACACCACGGAGATATTATGGACGGCGCAGCTTTGGAAAGGCAGACGACATAGAGATGCGCGTGAAGCAGGACAGACGAGAGAGACAGACAGACAGACAGACAGCGAGGAAATAGAGAGAAGCACGCCCGAGAGAGAGAGAAGGACAAGAGAGAAAGAAAGGAATGGCGGAACGTGGAAGAGCCTTTCCCAGTTTATGATTCTGATTGAACTTCCAAAGGATGGCAGCCCATCATGAAAGTGAAACCAACGCGCGAGTGCGTGTAATGATAAATCTTAGGCTTCTCAGCCAAGACATAAGGCAAATAACCGGCCGTTTGCGGTCAATCCCAGCCCCTAATAACATCTTCCTCCTTTAGAAAGCTTGGGCCGTCTGCTCTCCTTGTCCGCGTTGATAGAGCGTCTGCACTCATCAGGAGCTTCAGACGCTAGGCACTCCAGCAGCTTTGAGCCTCTCTTCGAAGGACTGGAACTCTTTGTTTCCCTCCTTATCTAGCTCATCTTCGACTTCTTCAATGCCATTGACCTAACGGACGTAGAGAGACAGGAGACAACAACGGGGAGTAAACGCTTAGACACTCGTGAGGAGGAGACAACTTGCAGCCGAGTGGAGAAGTCCAAGAACCGCCGTTGTGAGGCAGTGAATCCCTTTGTTGGTCGCATCACAGCAAGACAGACAGCGTCAAGTAAAAAGAGCAGTTCCGCAAAGTTATGACAGCACTATGAAAGCCTGTACTCGAGGGAAGATATGTCGGGATGTACCTCAGGAATGTAGTGCATAAGCATGTTTTCCACCCCATTCTTCAGGGTCACTACAGAGCTGGGACAACCCGCACAGGACCCGGCCAGCTTTAGCTTGACAATACCTGTGGCCGGATCGAAGCCTCTGCGTAGCGAGAGTCAATAATAGACGAGAGATGAATCAGGATAGCGTCAACTCATAGTCGCAGATGCCCTGAACGCAAAGAGCTTTACCTGTAGTAGATATCACCTCCATCATCATGGACCGCAGGACGAATCTTCGTATCCAAGAGCTCCTGCATCAAGCCAAAGAAGAGTCAAATGCCAAGAGACACGAGAGTCAAAGCCAACTACAGTGCACTAGAAAGGTCTACTCTCTTGACCCTAAGCGGACGGTGCCAGCGGCACTTCTTCTCACGTAAGGGCTAGACTGATCCTGCAATACAGACGCATATTTGTTGTTTACCTTGATCATAGCAACCACCTCATCGTCTTCTTCCAGTACATCCGTGTCCTGTCGGCACAGAGCAGGAGGACAGAGCCAGAACCGAGGCAGAAAGACACGCATAAGAGACAAGTTCGAGCAGCACTTTTCTCTCAAGCCCTAGCACTGCTTAGCGAAACCGCTGAACAAGCCAGACGCAGACATACTGCACCGCCGACACTTACCGCAGGAGGCCCAGCAGATTCTGTGACGATGGGCTTGCCTTCTGCGTAATAGTCCATTATCACGGAGAAGAGAAAGGGTTTGAGATCCTGGACGAGCAAAGGACAATAGAAGAACTTAGTCGATGCAGGGCAACTCAAAGAAGGTCGCCAGAGCTGTTCACCGCTCGCAAGACGGCGACAGGTGGACTAGGATGATACAATCTTAAGTAGCGGAGGCCAACGAGGGTCCCCCATAGTTCATCGCAAACCGCAAGTAATGGGCCAACGACATCGAGTATCAAAACATTCAGAAACAGAAGCTCTGTAGCGTTTAAAAGTAAGGTTCGGCATCCACATCGCCCAGAGCTTACCTCCCAGCCCACATCCTCTCTTTTTGTAATGGATATGAAGTCTCTTCCATAGAACACACGAACCACTCCGTCAACCGCGAAGAGCTTACGAGCAAGTGGAGATCGTCTCACTTCCTCACTCTTAGGAGTGATATCCTGCCAATGCAGGCCGCAGAACGGAGAGGAGTACATATGAGAAGACTATATAAAGAAATAAAGGATAGAATGGCAGTTGCCCATATGGTAAGTCGCAGAAAGATGTTTAAAGACTTTGAGATCTCTGCCAAGTAGACTGAATCTCTGGTAACATTGGAGAGAAGCCGAACTCATGCTACGCTCTAAAAGGCAGAGCGAACTTTGGCAAGTAAGAGAGAGAGGCGAAACATAGAAGGGTAACAGACGGCATAGTAGCGGAAGGCAAAAAACATAAGTCTGGGCTTGCTTTTTACCAGTCCGGCTCCAAATTGCTCTTCCAACACAGTCTGGCCTGGTTTGAACTTC
>FLMG01002656.1:0-32842 GCA_900088475.1 Hyphochytrium catenoides
AAGTGCTTGCGAAATGCCAAAGTTGACATCTGCCCTTTTGGCCGCTGGGAGTCTTGTTGATGTCTCTCCCGCTGCCTCCCTGCTGCAGATTCCCGCCAATACTCCGCATCACAGACAGTTAGTACACCTCGAACTCTATCTTTCAACGGGCGGGTGATGGCAAAGGGATTTGTGTCTCAAGTCTAAGGACTTCTGTGCAGCGGTGGCGCTGAATGAAACATCACTTCTTGCATGGCTAGAGACTTATTATCCGCCGTACATAGAGTCGCGCCTTTCACAGCTCAGCAGGCTGCCAGTGCTTGGGACGGCGGAGACACCTAGATTAATGAGACGAAGACCCATGAGGAGTTTATCAGCCTGCTGTTAGATGACTAGCATTTGAGGGGGGCAGAGCATGTCAGTAAGAGGAAGGGAACCGTTTACCGCTGAGCAAGATAAGCTTTCGGACTGGAAGAGCGAACGACGTCGCCATCTAGCTTTTGAGATGTTGCCCTGGCACCCCGTCTCCAACTGTACATCAAGGAGTCTAATGTATGATAACATCGGATAGGCTTCTATTCTAGCTTGTTCCTCCAGAACGATGGCTCATAGCTGGATCGATGGCGCAGTGCGCAAACTTAGATACTTCCGAGTGAAACATCCTTTAGTTACCGGTGAGCTTCGTTATTACACCTCAAGCAGGGTACTGTCACTCTTCAAAGTGCCAGCGCTATCATATGTGCAGGTCCTGGTTCAAGATTCTTTGTCTCTGGAGGATGAACGCGTCGAAAAGCGGGAAGAAGATATAGCAGAACAGATGCCGCCGTCGGGCTCTTGATAAGGAGAAGGTCTAAGAAGCTGTAACGAGGGCAAGAAAGTTGCCTACAAGCCCATCCACTCATTTAACTTCCAACAATCGCAAATGGTAAATGAAGACCTTCAATAACTTGATGGTCCAGAATGGACCACGGCTATGGATGAATAGATGGAGGCTAGGAAGAGACTTCAAGTGTAGAAGGTAGAGTTCTCTTGCGCCCAATTGGAAAGTCATTCGTCGTTAGAATCTTCAAGGTGCAGCGGACGATTGGCGCGTGACAGGTTACGTTGCGTCAGGTGGGTCAGCGATAGTGATGTTTTTTTCGACGTAGGTCTTCCAGCAGGTTGCTTACAGCACGTCACTCGTGCCTTAGGCGACTAGAGAGCCATTCACCTCAGACCACATCTCTATCTTATTACCTCCTCCTTCCCCTACTATCTATGTCCCGTCGGCTCTTTTCTCCTCCACCAGAGTATACTAGCTTGCAGACGTAGGAGCTACTATTCATCAGAAGGTCTAGGAAATAACTCCACTGTTCATCAGACACAATCACATGTTTAAACTAGTCAACTTACGACGGAGAGTTACCTCGTCAGATTTGAGCATGAGTCGCTCTGGTGACAGGTCGTCCGGGACATCAGCCAAGACGTGTATGACCTCTGCAGCTTCAAGTGTCGAAAGACACGTTATCAGGTTGGCCATATTGAGAAGCAACTATATTAGGTCGAGACCACCGTCCTGGCGGGCCAGAGGCACCATCCTGGCACTAGATGCTCTTCCATATCGAAAAGGCAAAATTGCCATGTGACTAACCCCTAAGACGGTGGGACTTTTAGGAGTCGGCCTTATCACACATGAACCGGGAACCACCAGGTCCTTGTAGTTCTCGCAGGCTTGCAGACGCACGTGCCAACCGAACAAAGTGCCATTGTCTCTTCGATCATCTCACTTGTCGTCCTCCTTGGATCGCTGATCAGGGCCAAGGCGCCCTTTCTGGGACTTTGCGTTTTTTTTTTCTCAACTACTCTCCCTTCTTCATAAGGACTCCAAGGTGATTAGAGGTGAGAGGAGGGCAGAGGCGCATCCACAACAGTACCGCATGGGTAACGAGAGTCCAGTTATGTACCGACAGCAGCGGCTCTTAACATCTAGAAGGCATGATCGCAATACAGTAGCAAACGTCGCCTGTAGTGGCCAGGACCCGACAGTCAGTGACCCTTACTCTTGAAGGTCTTGCTTTGGCTCCATGCTAGGGGCAGCAGCGATTGAGCCTGCCGCTACTAGGGCTTCAAGGTTATCTACAGCTGCATAGAGCTTTTCAGAGCGAGAATAAGGGCCGTTGAGCGCTCATCTATACTGAGTCCCTTTTCCATTCATCATTACTCTAATTCTAGCACTTTTTTGCACGGTTTTCGCGTGACGCAGCCCACACACACATCCTCGCCATGGAAGATACTACTATTAGGAAGGCCTAGAGCCCTGTAGGTGTGGGCTCATAGCGGGAAACCGGATGGCTGATCCCCTAAGGAGGAAAGTAATATTTCTCCACGATCTGCTGCTAATAATGGCAAAGCTGGACAACCGTCTCCACCCCTGGTCTGCGTCTTCCAAGCAACGGTCTATTGATTTAAGTAGAGCCGTCCCAGGATGGGGAGGAAGAGCAACGTCCCAGCTAATGCCCATTACACAGCCAAGAGGAGCCGAGCATTTGCAAGGAGGACTTTTGAGAGGAAACAGAGCTGGCAGTGCCTGGACTGGCAGAACACCTGCGATGACAATGCTAGCAGTCTCATCCGAAAAACCACTGCCCACAAGTCTAGACGTGAGACCTTGTTGAGAAGAGAATACGGCCACTAGCGCCAAGATAGCACTCTTGGTGACAGCTAGCTAAGAGACAGCCCACTCCGCTCACTCTCAAATCTTCCTTAGAGTGCTCTCTCTTGTTGGCTAGAGTGACACCTCTAGCCCTCTTTAGGTTTCACTCCGAGGGACCTTTTTTATTGGGTCCATCGCAGGATTCTGCGCCTTCACAAGGGACAGTCGCTCTCATTCTCCGGCAAGGATGGCAGCCATCTCCTGTACCTTAAGAACGCGGGCAAAATCATGCCTCAGGATGGTCTTGTCTATGATTGGAGCACAGCTCTCGGGCGCTTGATTCCTTAGCTCATCATGAGGCCGTCCTCTCTCGTTTTTCCTTCTCACCATGAAAATTGTACAGCGCTGCAGATCCCTTACATCGTCCTCCTCCAGGTTGAACTTGTCGGCCAGGGAAAGGTGGTCAAATTGCGCTATAGTTAGGAGAAGGATAGGTCAGGCGGGGAGTGTTCCGTGTCGCGCATTCATAACGCTTCCCTACCTCCTATTGGCGTGACCTCATAGTTTTTCCTTAGCTGCCGGAAGAAGGATCCTGAAGTCTTCCAACGCTTTATAAAGCTAAGGAGTATGACAGTGGAATCACTCGCCAATTGGTCGAAGGCTTGAAGAAGGGGCTCGAACAGTTCCTTATAGTAGACTACGTCAGCGGCAACCAACAGGTCTATGGGGCGCCTGTGAGATTGGGGCAGCCTGTGAGGGAGAAGAGAAGGCGTGGTGAGGCTATGGCGAGCAGCTGGCCGTTTATAAGAGTGCCAGAGGAGATACGGCTAGGGCCCGAATCCAGAGAAACAAAGGTATAACCATGAGAGACCCTATGGGCCGCAATACCTTGCCATGAGCTCGTCTCGCGGAGAACCCCAGCAGTACTCGCAGGCCACAGCTCTCTTTAGCCCAGACAGAGTCACACTCGATTGAATCTGGGGCACTACATGGGCCAAGTCAGTGATCGCGACGTCCATCCCAAGCTGCGCCAACACAAGTCCAGCAAGCCCAGGTCCCGCACCAAGATCTACTGCTAGCTTCTCCTCCAAAAGGCCTGGACGTATCGTCTCCAGCTGGGCTAGAAGCTCTGTTAGCGCAAGGCATGCTGGCCAGACTCGGAATGCTAAGCCCTTTCTTCTGTCACTGGCATAGCGGATCTCACTGCCCATAAAAGTGAAGATACTTTGCTGCCACCCATCTTGTGGGCTATGCCCAGCCTCCGACGCTCTCTTGTCATCTAACGCCTCCTTGCTGGCGTGTTTCTCGTCCTCTGAGTCCTCGCTGGAGCTCTCGTGGAACATCCGCTTCAGCATGGCAGTAGGCAGGTGTTGGGTCTCACTCTTAGGGTTTTCTTGTGGCTGCTGGGACACAAGTTGCAAGGCAGTTCTCCTGGGCAGTCGCCTGCCCAGCTCGAGATAGATTCTCACTCACATAGAGCGGTTAAAGAGGATGCACTTCAGATGCTGGAGATCTTGAGCCGTGTTATTGGGCTTCTGATGCTGGGGGATAAGCTATCAGAACCGAGGAAGTACGCCGCCACAGCATGAAGCCAAGGATAAGGACCGAAAATATTATTGCAAGCCAGCCTGAAGATCGCTAACGGCTAGTCTTTGTGGCCTGAAGCATAACGGAGTGAGAGACAGAGAATGCGAGAGACACGTGAGAGAGAGAAAGATCGAAACAATAACAACCGCGAACAGGAGAGGGAGAAATGAAGAGAGAGGGAGAGAAAGAGAGAGAGAAAGAGAGAGAGAGAAAGAGAGAGAGAGAGAGAGAGTGAAACAAAGGAAGTAGGCGTGGAGGTAAGAAGATTATCTCGTAGAGTGAACCAAAGAGAGCACGACAGAATAAGAGAGAGAGACAGAGCGGGAGAGAGAGACAGGAGAGTGGGAGAGAGACAAGAACTCAAGAACAGAACTTATGGCGATCAGAATAAGATTCTAGGGACGTCTGGGTTCAGATGAAGAGAGCCAGCAGGACGGCGACCTGATCGAACAACGGCCCAGGAACAAGGATCACTAGTCTCTTGCAAAGTCCCGCATTGTCTTCAGAGTTGTCTCTGTCTCGTCCGGGTCAGCTCCCGCGGCATCCCCGCAACGCCAAGGTCTAGGCAAAGCGAGAGCAGCAAGAACCGTAAAGAAAGGAAGACATCTTCCTAGGAGAGGGTTCCTTTCGCACGAACAGAGGTTGCTGAAGCTGGCGGACGCCACTTTGAGGGGAAAGCGAAGGCGTTCAGAAGAGGAGGAAGATATTCTGAGTGAGATGTCAAGCGTTGGGGCAGCAGATATCGCCTCTCAGGCGTCCGGAGGCAATGGTGGTGGGGTTGCAAGCCAGAGAGACAGCACCTTAGCGCACCAGGATCTCCTGCACAGTCCGCCTGCACGGCCCCGGTCAAGCTCTTCCAGCGCTAGGAATCTTCTAGAGAAAGTTGGACTCAAGGCTGCAGCGGACAAAGTGCCTTTGAGGAGATCTGAGGGCGAGGAAGTAAAGGTAGAGAGACTGTTTGAGGGCGACAGCGAATAAGAGAGAGAATGCGGAGGTGTGTGTGTGAGAGAGAGAGAGAGAGAGAGAGAGAGAGAGAGAGAGAGGGAGGGAGAGAGAGAGACAGAGAGAGGGAGAGAGAGAGGAGAGAAAGACAAAGGAGAATGAGTAAGGGAGAGTGAACTAGGCTGTCCTAGAAGTCAACAGAGGGGCGATAACGGAGAGCGAGAAATGGCGGAAAGGAGGAAAGAGAGGGGTTTGGCTCAGGAAAAAGAACGCAAGAGATGAAGGCAAAGGTGCTTTGAATGACAAAGGGCGATGTTGCGCTGATGCTCATAGGAAGGATTCCTCTACAAGCAAGGCAGCCGGGTAAAGAACTGGAAAAGGTACGTTCGTCTTTCTCAACGATCGTCCCCTTCTGCGTCCCTCACCGTCCCTGGACGTCGCTAGCAGTCTTGGATTCTGTGGCTTTCTCTTGATTTTTGTGTGGGCTCAATTGTTGCTTGCATTCAGGCGATGGTTTGTCCTGAACTTCGGCACTCGAGAGCTGAGTTATTACTCGGCGCCGCACTCGCGTTGGGCTAAGGGCAAGATGGAGATAACAGATGGCAGCAAGATTGACCAAGACGTCGGCGAGGACGTGGCCAAGAGCCTGGATAAGGTAACTCCACCTCTGTAGTTTCCTTCTCTTTCTCTACCCTCCTAGTCTTCCGTTTATCGGCCCCGGCGCCGAGTACATTCTCCTGTTCTGCGGTCCTGCGGCTGATGGACTGTTTGAAGGGATGTCTGTTTGGCTGTTAGCACTCACCCTGATTTCTTTCTTCTGTCAGGACATTGTCAACCCGTATTTATTCGCACTCCGCAGCCCCAAGAGAGGTCAATTCATCTTGTCTTGACGCGAATGGTGCTTATGCCTGACTCTTCCTCACTTCCCTCGGGACCTGCGATCCATCCCGGGTCTCCTGGTCTTCTCTTCGCATCCTCTCCCATCAACCTTTGTAGTGCTCTTTATGTGCGCCTCATCAGAAGATGAGCGCCGATCCTGGATGGATGCACTCAAAAGAAGTCTCCGTCCTGTCCGTAAGTGAATCCATATCATGTGCAAGCCTTCTGCTCGTCCCTTAACTTCTGGTGTCGTCCTCTATGCACCCTGCACGTTCACATTCTTATGCTATTCGCTACCATCTCCTCTCCTTTCTTTACTGGGAACAGTTAGTCCAAGAAGCAGGGCGAACTCTTTCCCTAGCAGGTTGTTAGTGGGAAAAGGTAGCTTTGCGGACGAGGAAACATTTGGAGGGAACAATCTACGTGGCCAGCTTCATGCATCCGGTTCAATGACCCTATCGCCGCAGGTACCCTTTGGCCTTCTCTGTGAGGCGCGTAAAGGCTCGCATAATCTCTCACACTACTCCAATCCAGGCCAAAGCAACCTCACCGCGTTCTCCCCTGAGCCAAGGCAAGATGGTGGATCAATATCGAATTATTAAAGATCTAGGCAGGGGCGCGTTTGCAACAGTGAAGCTCGTCAGCAAGGTCAATCAAGAGGATGCTAGCAAAGAAGCTTTTTTTGCCATGAAGGTACAGATGTTCCTACCGGGGATGTGGCGTCCCCAGACATTTGCAGGTCCATTTGCGTCTTGCATTGCGCTTGCCTTACCTTCCGTGTTTAGCATTTGGCCTGCTTAACTTATTGTGAGTCACTAAAGCCATCGGCTGGATCTAAGCCTTCGTGTTGACCGTGATCCTCTCTTGGTCTGTCGTCGCTAGGTTTTCAACAAGTCACTTCTCAAAAGGCAACGGGAATTCAAGAGAGTAGGTCGACGAATGGTAAGGCAAACACTCGTAAGGAGCATCCGAGATCCCTTAGAGTGAGAGCAGAGGCAGATGATACCTGCAACGTATGAGGGGTCAAGACATTGGTGATCGATGACTTAGGGACAACCCGAGGGTGGCAAATGCAAAGACAGCCCATCACCACCCTTACTGTTCTGGTTCTTGGCAGGTGGTGTCCACCGGTTTGGATAAGGTTCAAGAGGAAATTGCTATCATGAAGAAGCTTGAGCACCAAAACCTCGTCCGATTGTACGAGGTAATGGATGACGATGAAGAGATGCTGCTCATGGTGCTAGAGTACTGCGAAGGAGGACAGGTAAGACGTCTTGCGCAATCACGGGAGCCCGAGTGAAGCAGGGAAGATATTTGCACTTATCCTTCTCTTAGAGTCAGCCTTAGTATGAACTAGGAGACGTGAAAAGTGGAAAGACAGCGCAGTATCGATGAAAGGAAGAGCTAAAAATTGGCTCCGTTCTGTTCAGGTTCTCTACTACAACGGCAAGCTGAAGCGCTACGAGCTACCGCGTCCGGGGAGGTCTGACGACACGCCTTTAGAAATTGACGAAAATAGTCCCAGTGCAGAGTTAGAGGACGAGGACTCTCCGGCACCTCCTCTTCCACCTACCGAGCTTCTTCTGTCTGAGACGACAGTGCGTCTTTACCTTCGATCGATAGTCCAGGGTCTCGCCTACCTTCATCAACACCACATTTGTCACCGGTCAGTGAGAAATAGAACCGCCTTCCCTTGTACACACACCGGCTGGAGAATTGCTTGGTCTCCCCTCTGAGACAGCGAGCTAGAGGAACCTCATTTGTTGCTGAACTTCTCCGATCCATTGGCAGTTTATCTAATAATTTGGCCCAAATGCCTTCACGCTTCTTGTTTCTACAGCGATCTGAAGCCAGAGAACCTGCTGCTCTCCTCCCTGCATCACCCAGAGTTGAAGATTGCAGACTTTGGGGTGGCTCGGTACTTCGCAGAAGAGGTGGAGACGACCGTAGGTGACTCCAAGCGGTTGATGATAGGGAAACTTGTGGACACCCAGGGAACTTATCAGTTCCTTTCGCCCGAGGCTTTGTTGGGGGTAAGACTACTTCTAAATAGTGCTCAACAGAGATGTTGCAGGTGTCGATCTTGGTTCAGCCTCTGTCTTCCTTCCAACTCACGTGGGGCCTTCGTGGTATAAACGTGCTACCCGCTCTAAGAATGCCGTTCGCAAGTAGGGCTAACCTTCACCTCTTCGCTTTTTAACTCCTTGAATTAGGGAGAGTTCAGCGGCTATGCGGCGGATGTGTGGGCCCTAGGAGTCACCATCTACGTCTTCCTCTATGGCTCGCTACCGTTCTTCGCAAGCTCTACGGAGGTACCATAATCCTTGCGAATTGTCCATGTCTTTGAACTAAGCTCTTTCCTCTCTGTGCCGGTGATGTCTTTGCCAACCGGTGCAGAAACTCTTTGAAAGGATCACGAACAAGGTACTATTCCTCATCAAAGACCTATTCTGCCTTTGGGCTCGTCACCTAAGCGTGCTCCTCTTTTTTTTGCTGGTCAATAACTTAGGAGCTCAAGTTCCCGGTGCCTATCTCAGAAGGTCTGAAAGACCTCCTTACCAAGATGCTCGCAAAGGACCCCAAGGAACGCATCAGCGTCAGCAGCATCATGGTACCTTGTTTCTTGTCGCCTTAATGTCTTAGCGCTCTCTTGGTTGTTGCTCCAAGGCCCTCGGATGGAGTCCACCTTCAGTCTTCCTGAAGCGCTTTGGCCTCTTTCTCTGTCCTTTGTGCGATAGCCGTTATACCTTGTCCGGCTCTTCGGTCCCTGTAGCTGTTGACTCTTTACCAGCGTGTCACTTATCCGTTCGTCATCTCCAGCATCATCCTTGGGTGAATGAGGGAGGACTAGTGCCGCTCGTCTCGATTAGACAGCCTGAGACCGTTACCATTACGCCTGAAGATGTTGCCCGAGCATTCTCCCCAATAGGCCACATAGAGCTAATTGTAGGTCTTTCGGGCTGAACATCTGTCCATGGCCCTTCATCTTACTCTGTTCACCTCACTCCCAGACTAAGGTCAAGATCATGGCATCGTCGTGGAAAACCAAAGCACGCCACAGGGTAGGGCCATGCACCAAGCAAAGCTCCATGTTCACTGTCCGATGAACTCTTTCCTAAACTCCTTGCTCTCCTATGGGAATGCGTGTAGGCTGCGTCTCGGGAATCCAGTCGCAGCAGTGGCGGCGTGTCGGCTAATGAGCTTCCCACTGAGGTCACTCGCTACGAATCGGCGCTACACGACGCTGCACCGCGTTCATTGAACGGTAAACGTTTCCCCATATCTACCCATAGCATTGGTTATCCTGCCAGGTTGGACACCCTCCTCACTTTTGCCGTCATCAGCAGCTGTAGACCTGCCAAAGCCACCTGTCCCTTCAATGGTGGTGCTGAGCCCGCCTACGCCGCCAGCAGCAGCGGAAAGTGAGCAGATGCAGAAGGCAATGGACAGCGCTCCAGAACAGCAGCCACCGGATACTGTGCCCAATAGCTAGAGAATCAGGAGGTGACTGATCAGCTGCGAAAGAAGGGTTGATTGCACGCGGTCAATAAATAAACAGATCCAAGGGCTTCTTGTCAATGATGTGAGCGATGGGGCTGCAGCTCCCGCAGCTCCTTTTGACGTCTTCTGAGCTCAATGGTCGCAGTCTTATATATCACAGCAATGGCGGTCTGCAATCGCTTGTTCTCTGCCTGTCAGCGATACTTTAAGAAGTCATGTACTCTTCACCACTTTCCTTACATTCCTGCATGATGTAGCTTACCTTCAGAGATTGATGGTGCTCTATCGCCTCAACAAGCGCTTGCTCGAGCTTGGCAACATCCTCAGCAATAGCATCCCTTTGGTGCTTAAGCTCCGCCGTCCGCATCTGCTGGTATGAGACTGCGATATCGATATCTCCATAGAGACAATCGAGCTCTTCATCTTCCTGATCCATGTCCTCCATCGTCTCAAAACGCCTACGAGCCCGAACTTTCAATATCACTTTCAATCACCGCTGTCCCAATCACCAGGAACTCTTTGCGGTGAGTCCTCAAACTACACGCTGCCGGGAGCCATCAGAGGACTGCTTCAGCAGCTCAAGCTCCGGACTTTCATGGCCGCAGCGGCAGCAATAAATATCCTAGAGCTTTGTCTCACTGAGTTTTAACCCGTCATCTGCTTGCCAAAGACTTGAGCCTCTTTATACCCGAGCCTTTCAAGCCTATAATAACCACAGCAATAGCTTCAAACCCTGAACTGTAGCGGCTCGGGTCATTCGTGTTTGAAGCTGTGGATTCTGAGGAAACCTCTCTCTGTTTGATTATGAGGCACACTCAGAGGAGAGCTGCTGGGATGGCGGCTAGTTCCCTCAGTTGAACCGTTTGTTAGTGGCGATCAATCCTTACAAGCATCAAGCGAAGATATGGATACTTCGAGCTTGCCTTGAGGCGAGGTGGATGAGGAGAGAGCTGAGGCGGCCTTGAAGTAGACTGCCTCTCCCGGCAAGCAGCTAACAATTGCTTTGGAAGGCGCCAGACAGAAGTGCCATGGCAGACAGGAGCACCCCCAATGGCAGGAGGCGGGGTGGAGGGCCAGGACCGATAGGCAGCGGCCGTCGAGGTGGTAGAGGAGGTGGTTCCAAGGGCCGAGGTGGAGGAGGTAAGAGCTACAGCCATGGAGCCGAACCTACTCAGACTGCTTATCTGCGCTGTCAATTCACCCTAACGCATTGCTCAGGCGCCGCTCCTCCTCGGGGCCAGACTTTTATCCGAAAGGTGGATCCTTCTCCGGGTGAGTACACCCCTTACGATAGCAGCGGACAGAGTGGTGCACCAGGGGCCATCGTCTCTATCGGTCTCTAACCACCAGCATCATCATTATCTGCTCCCAATCCTATGTAGACGGAACGTGGCACGACACAGCTGAGGCACGGCTCCAGCACACGCCTCAAGTGCAGGCGCAAGCACCGGTCGGGGGCCCAGCGCGCCAAGAACAAGGTAGCTTACCTGCAAAGAAACATTGTCCGTTATCGTAGCCCCTTACAAAGCCCACTTGTCTTGTCCTTCAACCTTTCTCTTGGAACTTAGCTCCATCCATATCACCGGTGGATGTGGAAGCTATTGCACTGGGGATTGGCGGCGCACTATCCTCCTCCGCCCCAGCTCCAACGCCCTTCACGTCTTCCGTGCAGAGGTTCTTTGAGGACGCACGTCGTGCCCAACAGCAGCACGTTCTATTGCCGCAACCGGCAGCACACGGACAACTTCCAAACGATCGACAGAGCGGAGAGATGGACTTCCACCTACGTTTGCAGAATCTCCAATTGGAGCAGCAGCGAGCCCATGAGCAGCAGGCCAGACTCTTTGGTAAGCCTCGACCACTTTTCCCCTGAACATGCAGAAGGTGCAGAAGTAGCTAACGACCTGCAAGGGTCAACCAATCCGGAAAGTCTGGTACTGCTTGTTTATGGCATCGTTCAGACGCAGCCCTCAGATCTATCTCCTCATTCATCACGTCGCGTAAAGACTTCTCCGGTCCGGCCCCTCAGCCTGAATTTGTTCTAACATATCCCTTTTGGGGCCCTTGCGTAGCAGCGCAAACCAATCCTTTGGGTCTTCCAGGACAACCGTCGAGCCCCTGGGGCCCTCCAAGTATAGGACACCTACCTACGCCAATTATAAATGACCAAGGCTTTAGAAGTGGTATCCCGGGAGGACATGTCCTTCCCGTGCCGCCTTTCCAACAAGATCCGCAACGATCTCTTGGTTCTTCTCAGTCTCGACTGAGACAACTCTTCTCTGGGACAGGTGAATATCGACCGTCTCTCCTAGACGAAGCTAGTTCTCTTCTGCGTCTTTATTAGGGAGCCGGTTTTGGTGATGCCTGATTCTAATCCTTGCAGGAGACGATCAAAGTCGGATTGGCTTAAATAGCGCACCAACAACTCAACCTGCCATGGAAAGCAGAGCGCCAAATGGCCCGGCGAGGTGAGCTGGTAGCTTAGCTTAGCGGTAGTCCCTAAAATGACTTGCGACAAGAAGGGGATATTAGGGATTGCGTGGTGGCGGCAGGCAAGACATACCGAAACTCCGTATGGACTAACGCTAGGAGCGATATAGGAGTCCCTCGCAAGCTGATCCCATTGCTCACTTTCTTTCGGGCCCTGGGGCAGTAAAGGCGCCTGACAGCACAACGGAGACATGTAAGCCCAAATGATGCGCGGTGCTTTCTTCTGAACATCCTCATCTCACACCAAGAATGGCAAATAGCTGCCGGGATTGCACAGAAGCCAGCCATCGATAGAGAAGAGGGCCAGGGTAGGTTTGCAGGTGCTCCGACGAACGACAAGGGGCAAAGCGAAGAGAACACCCATACCGACGGTGAAGAGAAACAGTTCCGGAAGCACAACAGACCTGAGAAGCGCCTACTTCACCTACAGGGTAGACTCACTGTCAATACGGACGCTGCGCCACCTAAGGGTCCGCTCAAGGTAGCTAAGCTATAGATTTCCACTCTACATAAAAGTCGCTGTAGATAAGACCGACCAGAGCAGCTCAGATCTCAGCGACCTCAGACAAGGGATAGTATCGCTTCTCCTTCAGCGTCGAAGGACTAGGGGTTCCCCTCCTATATATCCGCTATTCATTCCAACTTAAGATCGCTGCCTCGTTCAGGTGACTTGGGAACTGCCCCGCGAGCTTTTTAAAGAGAACGAGACCTTTGTTGGGCTATTCAGAGTCGGACAGAATAAGAATGATAGCTGCATCACGAACAGGTAAAGTGTGAGATCAGGAGAAGTGAACAGAGAAGAATTCCTATTTGGCTTTGGAAGACTTGCCTTCTAACCCTTTCTTCTTCCATCACCAGGAAAGCGCTCATTCCGAAGCGTTCGCATGAGCGTGTATGGCGCAACGTTATTAATTTTAGAGCTCCTAGAACTGTCGGAAAATTCGAGTTCCGATTATACTATGCGGCGTCGGGGGAGAAAGGCGGTGGGGCCGCACAAGAGGCAGAGGTAAGGTAGACCTCTCAATTGAAGCCTTACGCCTCTCTCGCAAAGCAGAAGGGGTTCCGCAGCGAGGAAGCTCTTTACCCTGTTCTTTGAAGCTTCTTGGATAAGCGAATGACAGTTCCCTCACGTGTGCGGCTCCAGATTTATGAGAATACAGCGAATCTGGCAATCAGCAACATGTTCAGCGTGGATGTGCACGGGGAGGATCTTCTCGAAGCGGTTGATTTTGTGCGAACAAAGTGAGTAAGCAGCATCGGCGTTCCTTGATACATCCATGCGGGGGTTCGACTATTTTCTCAATCCCAGATCAGATCCGTCCGTCAACTGAACCTTTTGCCGTTTTGGATGCAGGCTTGCAGAGACTGACTCTGTCATGAGCGGAGTGTCGCAGCTCTCTCGCGTGCTAGAGCAGCTGCGGGAGGTCAGTCCGGGGGTGTTTTCCAAATATCTGTGGCCGGTAATAGAGGAATCTGTGGATAAAAGTAAGTAAACTTTTCATTCTCTCTCTGCAACAGCAAAGAAGAGCCACCGCCTTCGTTGGTAGGACCTGTGTCCGAAAAGGGAACGAGGATCGGGCGTTGGCCACGTACCTCTCAGTTTTTACGGCACCACTCGGAATAACTCTTATGACTCCTGCTGCTGCTCATCATATGCCTTTTATGACACAGGTCTTCGCCTTCTATCTACGGGATGGCCGTCGAAAACATCAAGAGAGCTGGAGTCCACGTTAGATGCCATACAGAGTCTCGTTCACGCGGCGGAGACTTGTAGGGCTTGTAGGAGGTAAGGAATGCCGCTTTGGTGGATGACTTAGTGCAGAAAGACATAAGTCAGCAGAATAGCATGGGATTGCGGCCCAATGGTAAATGTATGGATGGGATAAAAAGCACCCAAGAGGTTGATCTGCATCAGGAATTGAGCTTTCGTAGTGGCAACAGCTCTTTTTTTAGGGTCGCAGCTAACAGCGTCTTGCCCGTCCGGCGCAGCTATCTCCAAGGCCATCCATCGCAGCGGCTGATGGAATGGGGTACTCTCTTGATGCATAAGCTCTTCCTCTTGCTCTTCCAACCGGACATTGACAAACCCAAAGCGAAAACAGAGGAGAACGCAGATCTTCTCGAGCAGCCCCAAGCACCCTTGACTCCGAGTGCTAACGTTAGAAAGGAGGAGGACCCCACCTTAAGACTCGTTTTGCCTGTCTTCATGGCACGGAATGTGAGTGCCCTTCTGTGACCGGGAGTTCGCGAGCAAATGAGGTCGCCAAGGGCGGTAGACGGCGACAGGAACATAGGATATCAAATGCAGAACATTTAGGAAAAGCAAGAGCAAGAAAACAAGGGGATGAGGGGTGGCGGGTCGACTCCTCACCAAATTAGACTCAATAATGCGCTTGTTTCCTCCAGTTCTACACGGCATTTTCGCAACTCCTGCTTGCCAGAGCCTCGGAACTGCTCCCGGGGCCAGACTTCGATCTTGAGCGTCTCAACCTTAGGAACAGACTTCAACAGGAGCTTGTTTCGAAGCTGCCATGGCAAGGTGATGGAGTCAGGAGCACCCTATTGGCGTCGTCCCTATTAGACTTCATTCTCCTTCATGATTGATGCACTGCTTGCAGATGTCACTCTTGTGCGATTGACAGCTCTCAGCTTGTCTAACCGACACCACCGACAAAGTCCTATGCTCTTCTATCCACTCCTTTGGCTTAACAACATTGCTCCTCTAGACGTCCGACTGGTGATGTTCGGCTCGTCTGCCAATGGGTTCGGTTCTGCGGGCAGTGATGTTGATATGTGCCTCTCCTTTCCGTCGACGCCGAAGGAGGAGATCCCACCAGCATCAGAGGTCAGCCGTGCCGTCTGCTAACCGTCTCTAGATTGTGTCCCGTCATTTCTGTGGCTCTGATAGAAAGTTACTCTTCGCTGCGCAACGCTTTCGTGCCTTCACTTACCGTTATATTTGCTTTCTTTCCCTATAAATGATCAAAGGTGATCGGCGCACTTGTGGAGCTTTTGGAGCAGCACCATATGCAAGGCATAGAGGACAGAAAGACAGCTCGAGTCCCTATAGTGCTATTTGAAGATTCGGAAAGGTTGGTGCTTGCTCTTCTACTAGTCGCATCTTAAGATGCTTCATCTCTTCGCTGCGGCTGATTGAAGACCCTCGTTGTTGTCCCTTCTGAATGTGCCCCTTCGTCTCTACATGTTGTCCTCCTGCCGACACTGGTCATTGCACCTGCGAAAACGCTTATATTCTGTGCTTTGCCGCTGTAGCTCTCTGCACTGCGATGTATGTATGGAAAATCCTTTGGCTATCAGGAACACTTGGCTATTGCGTACCTATGCTACCGCTGATCCCCGGCTGAGGCAGTTGGGTTATATCGTGAAACTGTGGTCTAAGCGAAGGTACTATTGGCACTGAGGCCCCGATAAGCATTCACTCCTCATCATTACCTTTTTGTTGCACATAGAGTGGATAATGCGGTAGTGGCTCTAAACAATTACTTCTCACCGGGATCTCCCCCTCTGTCTCTAACTTATCCCATCTCCAGGAGAATGAACAATCCCTCGGAGGGGACTCTCTCCTCCTACGGCTTTATTCTGATGCTTATCAACTTCTTACAGCAGCGACAGCCCCCAGTGCTTCCTCCTCTACAGAATATACCTCCAGATTGGAACGGAGGTGAGTGGCAGCTATACGATTTACTGATGCTCCTCAATGAGTAGTAAAGGTTGCTCTACATGAGCGGTGCGCTGACTCACGCCTCGTCTTCACGTATTAGAACCCGCTGCTATTCTTTGCGGGGAAAGGGGAAAGGGTTGGCCTTTGCCTCGAGTACCGGTACAGGGTCCCGACGGCGATGTCCATGAGACATACTTTTATCAGCCCGCACAACCTAACCAGCTTCACAAGCTTCAGAGCTATTGCAGGAGGAATGGAGAACCTATTGGATTCCTACTAGTCTGTTTCTTCCAGTACTATGGGTTCATCTTCGACTATGGCAGGTAAAGCAACGAACGGATCAGGTTGAGAAGGAAGAAGTGGGGTTCTAGATACTTGTGGCCTTGCTCTCTATACCGTCCTACAAAAAAGCGTGATACATCTTACCGCAGGCAAGTTGTTAGCGTGAGGACGGGCCAAACTGTGGACAAGGACGAAAAAACTGCGAAATTCAGCTGGAAGAGGCTCCGAAGGCTAAGGTATGCACCACAAGGATAGCGTCCCCTGATGTTGGGAAGCGATACTCATTCTCAATCCGGGCTGGGATTGCTTGGCGCTATCCTTCCAAAAACAGCATTGAGGATCCCTTTGAGATCTCGTACGATGTCGCGCACGTGATCAAAGATCCGCAGCAGAAGTACATACGACAAGAGTTCTGTGTATGTGCCTGCTTAAATTGCTCTCACCACCCGCATAGCGGTTCAATTTGCTCCACCAGATTCTCTACGAAAGTGCCTTGGGCCTGACTCCATCCATCCTGTCGTCACCCCTAGTGTTTGCTGAGGCCGCCTTCTGACTGCTCTCCACCTATACCTTCTCCAATGTTGTTCGTTAGCATATCCTGACCAATATTTGATTCGATGCAGCGCGCATATCGTATAATGAGTGATGCGCATCAGCAAGCTCAGTCTTTAGAAGCAGCACTTGAGCGCCTACTAGAGGCAGCAGAAGACCCTCCCTTCGTCGTAGAAAGGGACACAGCGGCAGAGGAGGCATTACCGACAGGTATGAACTCACACGCTCTTAGTTGACTCATTTTGGAAGCAGAAACCTTCCATCTACCCGGTTCTGAGCTAAGTCTGCCTTCTTATAATCTAGCACCTGATGTGGAGACGGTACCCGCTGAGTAGCAGGTTTCAAGATCCGACGCTGACTGAGCTTGTTGGAGCCATTTGAGGAAGCAGGTCTTATCCGGTTCTCATCATTGTCATCAAAGTCTGTCTTCCTATAACCCAGCACCCGATGTGGAGACCGCACCCGCTCATGGCACGTGTCAAGACCGAAGCCACGGTGCAGCTTTGCGACTACTCTGTGCGTTTAACCAAGATCGCCTCTTTTGCCGAGGTTATTTATTAACGAACCGACCGCGCTGCCTTGATACAGCTAGACTGAGTAAGCACTAAGCCGTAGTGTCCTTGGACATGCTGAGGTTTTTGTGGACGTGCCCGAGTGGGTTGCTCCACAAATAACCGCGATGCATTTGCTCTGCATCTCCTCGGAGAAGTAGCCTGCATGTGTTCAGCAGCTCTTTTTGTCTAGTTCGTGAGGCAGAGCAGAAATTGCCTTAGTAAGTTAACCTTTAAAAAAGTCATTAAAGGCGCACTAGCCTCTTCTAGCTGTGAGCCGCGGGCTGAGAAGTGTGTCTTGGATTACTGTCGAAACAAAGTTCTGCGAGAGTCTCTTCAGAAGCTTGACATCATCAGACGAATGCTGGGGAGTCTCTTCTTCTGCTTTATGCCTCTCGACGGACCCCTTTTCCCTTTCCATTTGGTCCTGAGCCTTGGCGCGAGGGGTGTTGATCTCAGAGTCCAAACCCCGAGCTTCAGCTAGTTTTCGTCTGCATAACAGACCGGTATCAGCGTCAAAGACGGGATATTGAACACATGTTTGCTTACCTGGGACTACATTTAGTTCGCGTCGTTCCTCCCTCAGGCTTGAGGTCCAGTTTAGGAATCGCTTGTACCCGCTCCATCCTCTCTGCCGCTGAACTAGGACCCGGCTGGGACACAAGTGACAGAAGTTAGGATCGGGACGCAACATCGAAACACTTTGACTCTGCTACTGCTATATTGCTTTCTCCCTTGGAACTCATAGGATCGGCCCATCCTCAACACGCAGGAGAATGCACAAGAATGTCAGTTGGACGAATAGAGAGTATGCATTACTCACCATGTTGAAAGGATTAGTGCATAGTTAGTTGAGGTTGAAGAGGGCGCCTCGCTGGCGTTGTTAGAGCTCAGCTCTTGTAAGACGTCTTTGTATGCTGGCTTACTACAAGCTGCAGACGCTCTCAGAGTCTTAGGAATCCCACTACGGGACACACCAGAGTGCCAAAAGCAATTTTCTCTTCCCCACAGCCTTCCTCAGCTCTTCTTGCTCGTAAGCGGAAGGTCTATGTTCCTCATCAACGCCCTTCGTTTCAGTCAAGGTGCTGTTATCATCAATCTGCGCAACCTCAGCGCCAGGGCTCTACACCGCCCTAGTCCTCTGCTCCCCTTCTTCGAGTGTGTTTCTGAGTGTGCGCTCCATTTAGAGTCCTGGCACTATAGACACCGGCAAGGGCTGGCTGCGGATTCTCCTAACCTCTGTTGCGGCGGAGTGGGCCGGCGGCTGAGGGACCGAGGAAGATGCAGTTCCCTCGTTCCCTGGATGAACAAGCTGTGATCAAACCCCATCCTCTTGAAGTTTACGGTGGAAGATTCAAACAGAAACGGATTGAAGGCTTAGAAAACAGCCTCTTCTTGAATCCTTGGAGGAACCTTTGAAAGTTTCGTCAGCATAAAGAGTGTAACGGTTGTGGGGGTGATGTTGGGAGCAGCCGAAGATCTGGGCAGGAGAGTCGCCAGGTGCCTCGTCCGCTCCTCCAGCTCTCATCATCATGCCGCTTTCTACTGCCTGGCTGCTCGCTCCTCCAGCTCTCATCATGATGCCGCTTTACTCTGCTTGACTGCTCGTTCCCTCCAGCTCTCATCATCATGCCGCTTTACTCTGCCTGACTGCTCGTTCCTTCCAGCTCTCATCATGATGCCGCTTTACTCTGCCTGACTGCTCGTCCCCTCCAGCTCTCATCATCATGCCGCTTTACTCTGCCTGACTGCTCGTTCCTTCAGCTATCATCATCATGCCGCTTCAGTCTGCCTGACTGCTCGTTCCTTACAGCTCTCATCATCATGCCGCTTTACTCTGCCTGACTGCTCGTCCCCTCCAGCTCGCATCGTCATGCCGCTTCAGTCTGCCTGATGACTGCTCTTCCCTCCAGTTCTCATCATCATGCCGCTTCAGTCTGCCTGACTGCTCGTCCCCTCCAGCTCTCATCATCATGCCGCTTCAGTCTGCGTGGCTGCTCGTCCCCTCCAGCTCTCATCATCATGCCGCTTCAGTCTGCCTGACTGCTCGTCCCCTCCAGCTCTCATCATCATGCCGCTTCAGTCTGCGTGACTGCTCGTCCGCTCGAGCTCTTATGCCGCTTCAGAGTGTTGGCGATCAATCGCCTGTTTAAGTATGGACCCGACACAGAGGCAATTCCATTTGTTGCAGCAACCCAATATCACGTGCTTTGCTATTATGGCGGATAGAAGCCAAAGTGGAGATGCAGTCGGAGGGGAGACTCTTGTGTAGCTTGCCAAGTAGTACTAACAATCTTGGTAACAAATCTGAGTGATCTTGACCAGTGCTCACAAACCGCCACGGAGTTTACAAACTACCAACTTACATCTAGTCGTCACAAACAAAACTCCTGAATGTAAGGCTACGCAGAACGAGAGCAGAAAATGAAGCGCAGGTGCTTCTCAGATGAATAACAGGAGTGAGGGTACATCAGTCACTCTTCTAATGAGCTGTTGTTGATATCTAATGCCCTATCTACTTTAGTTAATGTAAGGGCAGAGAACCAATCAATGAGCGTGCCAAACCTTCAATCCCTTGATATTATTGGCTTTACTATGCATAACAAGGGTCACTGCAGCTCGCTGACAGAGGAAGGCGTCATTTTACCCTGAGCAACGTCCCTAAGGCGGTTGTAGGGTCCAACAGGGTTTATAATTGTCCTGCAAGTCGGATTCGTGCATCCTAAACAAGCGGCACACGTACGAGTTGGTAAGATAGTGTGATGAGAGCAATCGGGGAGCTCAGGAATATACTGCCTAGGGCAATCACTGCACACACAGGGTAAAAAGACCGACTTTCTCAATAACAAGCAGCCGATAGCGTTGTAGATCTGATTCAACTAAGAACTAGCCACCTTCCCCTACCTGCACAGTTGAGGGGGTAAGCCCTGGAGCACACCTCTCCAGCTTTAAGATGGCTAGCCACAATATCAGCCATAGCCTGAAATATCTTCGGCTCGCCGTTGAGCGCCGGAGCCCTATGGAAGTGCTGCAGATGTTTTAGTAGGGCGGGGGATTAGGGTGCAAGGAATAGATTTCGATATACCTTGATTCCTGCCTCATGAGCTTCCTCCTGGTATTCTATATCTATCTCAAAGAGTGTCTCTATGTGGTCGGAAGTGAAGGCGATTGGTACCAAAAGCACATGCCTGTAAAGTACGAGAATTGGCAGTTTGAGAGGCCAGTCAGCCTGAGATCAATGCAACAGGCATAACAGCAGCCAGAGCAGTAGAAAAATTTTGTGGGAGCCGAAGCTGTTATAAACGCCAAAACTACTCACTTATGTCCCTGCCTGCCCAACCCTTTGATGACGTCGCTAGTTGATGGCCCCATCCAGGGAAGGAAGCCAACTGTGAAATAGCAATAGTAGCGACCAATGTGAGAGCAGTGATCATTACGGCATCAGGAGCCAGGCAGTGTAATAGAACGACCAACCCCAGCATTGACTGACAAAATTCAGGGACCGGCCAGAATCAGATAGGCCTGGAAACTAAGCCTTCGGCATACCTTTCGATTGCCAGGCGAGCACGTGAGTGTTAGGCAGCCTCAGATTTGCCATTATGAGCTCTGCGGAGGATGCAATCTCCTGCAAATGACCGCGAAAGGATTCGGTTAGCACGGTCCACGCTGAGGCTTTCGCATTTACAGCGTGCTCACCTTCACATACGGATCCCCTCTGTTAACGACCATCATTGGCACGGAGTGCGCAGTGAAAATGATGATAACCTACCCTCAGCGTTAGATTTAAGAAGCTGATGAGCTGTGAGTGGACTCATATCACCTTATCCCGATCCGCAGGCTCAAAGGCCTCAAGACCACGTCGGATACAAGTTGACATGGCATCAATGTAACCTGGATGAGTATTCCAGCGGTCGATCAAGGACCACTGAAAATCTTCTCCCATGTTCAAACGTCGCAACTCTCTCCAGAGGTGATTCATACTTGAGCCTGCGGTGGTACAAGACCATTGCGGGTACTATGGGAAAAAGGTTGATGCAGGGTAAGCCTCAGGGTGGATGAAAGTGACTCAGCAATAGCAGAATGGTGTTTGGAGATCCAAGAAAGGAGCAGGGATGTTAATCTACTAGGCGCTGATGAAGAGTTCCATGCCTGAGAGAATGCCACTGCCCTCTTCACGCCGTCCCGCTTCATCTCAGTCAGTGCTTGTTCGCTGAGCGGATGTGCATACCGAAAGGCAATATAGTGCTTGTGGGGCGCCGTCTGAGAGTGGAAGACATGTTAGCGATAGAAGGGAAATGGTAAATCATCGGACTTCAATGGTAGGGTAATCTCAAAGGCTAGCGTTACCTCTGGGCTGATCTCATCTAAGATCTCACACATTTTCGTCCCTTGAAGGTCTGTCCACTTCCCGATGGGAGAGCCTCCACCAATAGCAGCGTATTGCTTTGTGATCTTTGGAGTTCTTCGCTTCGCAATGATTGGACCCTTTGAGGTTGAGAGTCGGGCAGCCAAGTTAGGATCTCTTTGACAGTAAAACCACGGCAGAATCGTATCCGCCGCGGCAACACCACGTTGTACGGAAAGATTAGGACGCTCAGGTGTGGGTTGTCATACCAGCACATTCTGCATCTTTCCGAGTTGAATAATCTCGCCGTCTTCAAAGAGATTCCTCAGAAAAAATTCCACTTGGTCCAGGTTTGCAGGACCGCCCATGTTCAGCATAACAATGCCCGTTTTCGGAGGCTGGCTGCTGGAGCTCATCCTTCGCAGGCACCTGGTCAGGAATGTTGGACCCTTGCGAAGAGGGACTCCTATACACTGAATATTCATCATCTTGCTGCCCTGCTCTAAGAAGAACGTGAAAGAGTAGGATGGATGGCTCTTCGTCGCAATTTAGCAGCAAACGTAGGGTTCCAATGCTAGCCCGCAGAGGAGGAAGCGTGGCGCACCAGTTCACTATCTTACAAGCCTGTGAAGAGCCGAGGTGTGACTCATCAGTCTCCTTTGAGTTGAGGTGTGCGTGACAGGAGGCGGGGCCGGCGTCGGCGGCATCTGTCGTGTGTGCTTGAGCTGCTGATCGAGGGAGGACACTGAAGGACTCCTCGACCGCAAGCTAATAACTTCTATGCCAGCAGTCCTGTACGTCACTGGTCACTGCACTACCAGATGCTGCTGCGGTCTGGTGATAATAACAGTACGAGTATGAAGGACAGGGAGGAAACACGTCGTACGAACTGCCAGGAAGGTTTCATATCTTTCGCCTCCGAAAGATACTCATAGTTTTCATGTCAGAACCGCAGTTACAGGCTGGTGCATCCCTCCTACAATGTTCTGATGTTGGGGCTGGCCCTGGTATTTTCTGCCGGTTGTTCTTGCAGGGAAGGTCAAGAGTGCCAGGAGCAGCCTTCGTCATCGATCTTCTTTCCTTTGTAGGTCGGTTCCCTCTTCGCCCTTTTCTATCTTCAATCTAACGACGTACTTTGTCAACTGACGAAGACAGGGAGCGAGTTCATCAGAAGCAGCAGCAAGGGGACAGGAAGTCCTGCTCATCAGCAGCCAGCCTATTTCTCGCCTACTACGTTTGTTGGTTGCATCCCGGGCTAGCGTTTTGTGGCGGACATTATGCTTCACAACATTAGGAACGAAGCCGCAGGTTTACGCACTAACCGTTCAATCTAAGCACAGAGAGGTCCACCGGCACGGCATACCAGCAGCAGGGAACAGTCTTTTCTTCTGTGGCAAGAGACTGCTAGCCAGCAAGAACGCAACCAACGATAAAGAAGAAGTGTTCCTCTTCCTCCGCCCTCTGCTACATAAGTACAGCATGCTTCTCACATCTACGGCCCTCCAACGTAATCACCTCTACGTTGAGCCTCGGGAGAAGCTGTTGATATGTCGCCATCATAGTTGCCAGATGGCTGTCCTGCCACAGTTGGTATTCAAACATATCAGAACGCGGCACAAGGAGCTCCTTTCTCAATACGGCGCCGTCAAGGACAAAGACCAGATCGAGCTTGATTTGCGGTGCCTGAGAGTACCTATGAATTCAAGAAGCAAAGAGTTTGAAGACTGGTGGGCTCCTATTTTGAGCAAATACCTTGCCGGGCCACAATCTAGGAACGGTAGGTTGCCAGCTGTTGAGGGCATTCCGACGACCCAAGGACTCTCTTGCCTCAATTGTCCCATCGATGAACCTTATTTTTGCGCCACCCTCTCAAGCTTCAGAACCCACCATACTAGACAGCACAGGGGCTTGAAGCCGAAAACAGAAACTGTCACCCTACAAATGCTCTTTAGAGGTACATGGACGCGCTACTTTCCGGTTATACCAACAACGGAGTCTGGTCAATCAACAAACGCCCAGGAAGCGACTGCACCCGATGCAGCTAATAGGCCGGAAGTCGATACAGACTCGAGTTTGGGCCCGATAACCGTGGAGATTATGAGTACAGCGGCCCTCAAAGCTCTCCGAGAACAAAATGAAAGGCAAGATGAAGCACTAAATTGGCGAAATAGCCAACTACCAGGTTTGGCAGACCAAGACTCACACTCTTCAACAAGCAATCCTTTACCAGGTTCTCCTGTTACCAGTCGAAGTACTGCTAGTGAAGTCATTCCCAACCGTGCAGGCGTCAGCAGCAATCAACCGCGACCTTTGGGTGCAGCAGCTGGCACTGCCGCTCCTACGGGGCGGATTTATGGCCCTAACTCTTTCAGCCATTGGATGCTCCGAAAAAAACGTACCAGGGCTTTTGATATCTCCATAGAAGATGTTCCCTTTACCTGGAACCCATACCTTCAAGCTGTTTGCTGTCTGCCTTGCGCGAGGCTTTGCTTTGATGTCACCTCCGTCCGCAAGCACCTTACAATAAGCCATAAAGTGCCCCTCAGAATTGTGAAGTGGGAAGGAGGCGCAAGCTGGGCAATCGTGAACGAACTCTTGCCAGAGTCCACGTGGCTGAATGGAGCAGCAGCAGTCGCTCAGAAGACCCTCGTTCTGGGTCGTCCTAGCGGCGATACAAGCCACCCACAGGAACCTGTCCCTCTAGCACCCCTTCATCGCTGCATCCCTGGCCTCCCAATCCATGAAGGCTTTGCTTGCAAACTCTGCCTTCCGGGTTTTGCATACGTTTGTAGAGAGAAGGGGCAATTTATAGACCACATTGTAACAGCTCACCACCATCAGGGCCCGCCTACCGAGGTGACAAGCCTAGCTCCGGACCTGAACAACACAGAAACTGAATTGTGCGACATGTGTGCTGAAGCAGTTAGCGTCCAGAGGATATCCGCTGCCAACAACGCTAGAGGATCAGCCTACTTTGCGGTCAAGTGCGATTGTAGGCCTCACAGGGTCCTGCTGGCATCTCATCATGATGGGGATAATGAAGAGGCATCAGCTGGAGGAGCGAGAAGTAAACGTCGTAAGCGGTTACACAAAAAGGGAAAAACAGGAAAGAGTCTGAAAAAGAGGAAAGCCTCCTCAGCCACAGACGCTCGGGCAAGGATGAACGGCCGTGCTATACAGAGTTCTGCTGAAGAACGAAGCAAAGGAAGACAGTTAATGAACATAGCGGACTTCCTTTTTAAGGGAACTCAGAAGCTGCGTGAAGAAGAAAATTATCTATCGCACTACTTTGGAAGGCTCCACAGGGGAAATGAGAGCATTGAAGTTCGTCTTGAAGCATGGCTTAGAAAGGGTCAGACTGTCTCGCCTCAGTAGGGAAATAGGTCTATATCTATGGAACATGGCCTCTTCGGAGGTGTTTGAAGTGTTTTGCTTGCAGTCTTATCAGTCTCTCCTCCTATTAACCGAGAAAGAGGTAATAGAAGTTAGTTTTGTGGGTGGTGACATCTCCTTTTATTGTCATTTAGCGAGCACATAACCATTGAGGCCAACGCCTCTTATCGGCCGAGCCGTACCTGGTGCTCTGGACGCCTAGCTGGCTAATGATTTGCAAGAGGGAAACCGACACTGATTTAGGTCTCTCAATAAGAATGAAGATGAACATATGAAGAGCCAACAAATTAGAGTGAGAAAGGCGCGCGGTTGCGGACAGTAGGAGCTCTATTAGAAGGTGGGAGCCCTGCTCTTAACACCAGGAAGGGGGCTTTAGTAAAGGCCATCGAAGTGGAAATTCTTGTTGTGGTCAGACTAACTCGCGGGAAGAATATCGAGCTTGTAAGCCGCGAGTGGATGCAGTTAAGCCATAACCATGAACAAAGTATATCAGAAGTTATAAGAGAAGAAGAGAGACCATGGACAGACGGTTGAGACCAAGCGACAGGAGAAGAAATGGAAAAGAACGAAGGTTGAGCCAGAAGAAGAAGGGAAACGAAGGCAACACCACCACGACATAATGAGGACCAATAGTTGGGGAAAGAACGATGTAAGATACACATACTAGGAGCGCCGGTGTTGGTACATAGAAGAGCGTAAGTAAGAGAGACAGGCAAGGATTCCCCACGTCCTAGGCAACGAGGATAGAGAGAATGGAAAAGGATCAAGATAAACAATGTTCCAAAGAAGCCTGCTGAAGAGCTTTCGAGGGCCATGATCAAGGCATAAATGGACGACGGAGAGTTGGGGCAATATGGGGAAGGGAGCCGGAAGAGCAATGGATACAGAACGAAAGAGGAAAAGAGTGGGATGACGCGATAACCTTGATGTCCTACTACTCATCCTACACAGCCAAGCGCCAGGTGTCTAGATACTGTCCGTCCCACTCTGATCAGCTAATAATAGAGAAGCCTGTTCTGGCGAAGTACGTATCAATTATTACTGCTCACTACTTACTGCTTCTAAGCTACACTAATATAACCTTTTTTTTTTATTGATGGCTGTATGGGTGGTGAGGCCTCCAGTGAGGTTACATTGACACCGCCCCCTTGGGGAGCCCTGCCACTTTACACTATTATAATTATTGTCGAAGCTAGGACAGCCGGGAGGCGGTGTTAGTGACATTGAACAAGAAAACGCTATATGAAGAGCATGGGCTCATTGCTAGTGGTGCGAAGGGATGCTATGCTACTACGATGCTGTGCTGGTGATGATAGGAGCTAATTGTTGGCAATGGATGGGCCAACGTTCAACCCCGCCGCATCATCGCACCCAGGAAAACCTAACGTCCTTCACATTCTCTCCACCTCCCTGATGTCATCTTCAGCCATACAAGTAACTAGTAAGCGCACTACGCGATTGGTCACCCAGACAGACGTGATCTCTCTGTTCTACTGTTGACTGTTGTCTGCCTTTCTCCTTTCGACAAAAATCCTATTCTCAAGTCTTTTGAGCCATTCCTCTGTAGTGTGCTACTCAAAAGCTCTGCACGTGATCTCGAGTGGTCAGCATGATGCTGCTTCATCAACGAAGCCCAGTAGACAATTAGTGTGTGCGGGCTGCAGCAGCTCTATCTCTTCGTCTACGTTCAAAAAGTTCTGGCTGTTCGTCTTTTCCATCGTCGCACCACGCGGTAGTACTGCTTTCAGTGTTTCTCAGTGCGACTCCTCACAACATCCCCTCATCTCCTTCCCCGCTGCCTAGCATATTGTGTAAGCACGAACATGGCTCGTGATGCCAGACAGATGTACTGGGTTTCAGTCTTGTCATGAGGGACAGGAGGCTACTAGCCGAACAGCATCCTCCGCATACTGACCAAGCGAAAGCAGCTCTTCTTCGGGTCTTCCTTCTCTTTTAGTGACAAATCGCATTATCTGACTAACTTTTTGACCCCATTCTAATCTTCATCATGTCTTCTCAGACTATTCAGTTTCCCTCATCAAGGCCTGTCCGCCGGTCGATAACTTGTCCCAGGGAAGTCAATTGTGACGCGCGATCGGGCGGTTGATGTTCACTCCTTTTTCTCAACCCCAAAAGACCACTAAGCGGACCATCATGCGTACCGAGATAGAGCAGCTCTCTCCCTCTCCCTTCTTCAATGATCCTGTTACCTCGTGGTCCATTCCATTCAATTTTTCAGCTTCCGCTTACACCGCTTTGGAGCTGATGACATACTCAAAGAAGGAAGAACGGGGGACGTCGCTGGTGCTGCGCGAATCGTTTGCGGACGTTCAGTATTTTCAAGCTGCTGGTTTGCACAAAAAAGCAACTATGTAAAGTGGGTGCTTTTTTCCTGAGTGAGGGGAGCTCTCCCCATCTGATCTTTCCTTTCTCCTCCACAGTTTGCTGCGTTGGTTATTCCGACCCAAGTTCGTCCTTTATGTCTTTCTTGAGGAGGGTTACTACTACACATCCCCATCACCGGCAGCTCTCCGGCTGAACACATGCTGGGAAGAAGGAGGAGAGACCTAATAAGTCGAGCATGCTTGAGCAGCTGGTTCACCTTTTTCACTCATCAGCAGCCCGAGGCGACTAACGGACGGCATGCTTGCAAAAAAGACGATGTGCAGACGACAGAGCTCTACACCTCTTCGCGTTGACTGTTTTGTTGTCCTTATTCTGTCTCAGGTTATCTAGTGCAATTTCCAGTCTTATTCGCTAACTATTCTCCCTGTACATTGCCATCTATAAGGAAGGTATCTTTCTGAGGGACACTTCTCTTCGATTTCCTGCTTTAAGGCCCAAGCAAGACACTTTGAAATCAATAGGGTTAGCCTGACCCCCTGCTGATGCATGCCCAGTACTTAACCATCTGCTGCAGGAGGCTTCTATTAGATCGGAGGACTACTTGTCTAGCAAGAGATGAAGTACAGAGGTTAGCTCTTTCCCCTTGGTGCTCTGACCATTCTGTCCCTGTATGTCATAACTGCCTGCTTTTGCCTAAAGAAAAAAAATATCTAGGTAGTTGGACTCGGCCTTACTTCTGACTAGGATCAAGATGATGTCGATGCCCGCCTTGGTTTATTATCGAATCACCTGCGTTCATCACTATTTCTATCTCTTACTAGAATATCCATCAAGCCGTTGCCGAGTTGATTCTTTATTAGTCAACACTCTGTTATTAGCGCCCGTTCTCTCCTTGTGCTTCCGTTTGTGTGGACTTCTATACGGCGGTGGCTCTTCTTAGCGTAGGATGACCCTGTCGCAGGGCCAGCGCTACTTCTTCTGACTATTGTTATTCTGAAAATCAAGAGGTGCGGCAAAGAACTTCATGGACAGAGTCAAGAGACTAAAATAGGGGGGACCCAGAATAAAGAACGCTCTTGCATATAGGGACTTTCTGCAAGCAGAAAAAGAGACTCGTAAGAGAAGAAAGCGGTAGCCACTAGAAGATGAAGAATCAGGTTATCATAGACAATCGTGACAAGTGGCGCGGAGGGAGCAGCTCTCCGGAACTATGGGCTGATTCAATGCTGGCGTTTCCTGATTGGCAGGACACGTATTTCGTGCTCGTAGCTGCCCTTCACCCCATGTTTTTATTACTCTCCACAGCTTTTTCTGTGTCTCTTTCTTCACACCGCCTGTTCGGAGTCACAGTGACATGCTCTGGACACCTATTATCTCTTGTTGGAATCCCCGCTAATTTATAATCTAGATCATCAGATAAGTGTAGTTCGTTTCTCTCATAACAAATCTCAGTCCTCCATGGTAAATGAATGAAGCCTAGCCTAAAAAGAAAGTGGACGGAAGAGAATAAAAGTATGAGGTGAGTCTGAATAAGCTTCTTATGGCAAAGCCATCGTCGCGTCAGAGGTGGGGCGAGGGCCAAACGCAGGAAAGCAGGAGCAGAGACAGCTTTAGCAGGAATCTCAAGCAGTTAATCGGGACGGAGAAGAGATCTGTTCTTCCCAAAGGGCTTCAGGCAAGGGACGAGGAATCAAGACCCAACATACATACCATCGGGATTATCTCCAGTTGCCTTTGCAATGAACTCCACCTTCTCGTCTCCGATGTTGGAGAAATTCTAATCGTAAGCTAATGCCAACAAATAGCTAGAAAACGCGATAGAGGAAGATAAACAGGGAAAGAACTCGGAGGCCGAAGAGAGCAAGAACTATTGAAGTGAATGAAGAACCCAGAGGGAGAAATAAATAAGAAGAGCCACAGAGTTATCAAGGAGAAGACAGACGAGGAGGGTGAACAGTATTAGCAGGTCCCCTCCATATTAGAAGTCCTGCCGAGGCAATTCTTGGTCTTCTAACGATACCACCCAGGAGACACAAAAGCTGTCTTCTTTTCTTTCTTTCTTTTTCTCTATTCCTCCTCGCTCCTTCCAGTGCTCCTTGATGTCTTTCTCCTTTGAGTCTCTATCGTCGATGAAATTGTGAGAGAAGCAGAGGATCGCGAGATCTATATTTCTGGCAGACAAAGAAATCGACAGACGTTAGTAGAGCATCAATTGCGATGCAAGCCCCTCCTCTCCCTCTCTCTTCTGTTTCTCCTATTCCTCGACCAGGTTTATACATAATTTAAATACGGCGACACTCCATCTATCCACCCTTCTTCCTCCAGTCATCCTCGGCCCACATGCCTGACGCTTGTCACCGGGAGGGAGGTTGCAAAGAAGTGAAGAGGGATAAAAGATGCATGAGTAGACCGATAAAAACGATGATGCAAGCGTAGATTAAGAAACAAAGGAGTATAAAAAAGCGTCTCTTTTCCCTTAAGCAAGGCACGGAGCATGCTCGATGCGCCAGCTCCCGCTTCTTCTCCCCTACTGCCTCCTTTTTCTATACCCGCAGGAAAGATATAAGTAGGAGTGAAGGACATTCCCAGCAGGAAAGATAGAAGTAGAAGTGAGGGGCTGTAGTATGTAAGAAGAGTGAGTCCATGGGTTTAGCTAAGTCTTCGCTTCGGCTGGCCAGACCTCAGCTCCGACAAAGCTCTGCAGAGGAAGACTTCTAAGGCGACTCTAAGGACTTTTCTCTTAGATCGAACTTTATTGACTGATTTACATTGTGAGTAGAAGCAAACCGATCTCAGGAAGAGCAGAGAGAGGAGGGAGAGAAGGAATAGAACTAGAGATGAGAGCAGCCTCCTTCGTAGCAAGCGCTACGCTGATAGCCAACCATTGGCCCAGGAGACTGGGACTACCCATCCTCGTCGGCTAGTTCCTCTAAAGGCCGCAGCGCTCTCGCCAGCGCCTTCTCCTATCCACCTCCTGGACCCAGCGCTAGCTCCAAGAGATAACCGAGAGCTTGTAGTTCAGAGGAGTATATGGTACTACTACACGGAGTATTCACATATAACAGGGGCAGTCGAGCGTTAGTTGAAATACTAGAGTGCGGGCAGTGAATGGCACGTAGAAGGGACCAGAACAGTCAACGAGATGGGAAAGCAAAGTAAAGTATGAAAAACTAGTAAAAGAGGAATGACGACGCAGCTGTCACCAGGGTAAAAGTGAGATACAGACGATGACGGGAAGAAGGAGTGTAGAGAAAGAACAACAAAAGGGACTTGTACAGAGGACAAAGTTGGAGGAAAGCGGTACAGAGAAGCAGGAACGGGGACATAGGAGTGAGGGACAGAGACTTGGAATCTTGTGTATAACTGATAAGCTTGTACGTCAGGCGCAAAGAATTCAACAAGCGGACGAGAAATGACCAAATTAGCATTTTAGAGGTTAGGAAAGAGAGTCGAAGAGCAGATGGTAATTCTAAAAAAGAGAGATAAAGACGAACATGAACGGAGAGAAAGAGCATCAGAAAGGATGGTGCAGAGGAGGGTGGTCGCGAGAATGTGCCGAGTGAAGCAGGCGCTGGGAAGTGGAGTGAACGACAAAAAGGTGAGATATCGAAGAAAGGGTGAGGAACATGTAGGTGAGGAGCAAAAAAGTCAAGCGAACGGAAATGACAAAATGAGCAATCTAAAGGCTGGGACAAAAGCGAATAGAAGAGCAGTTTCTAATCGGAAGAAAGAGAGATGAAGACGAAGAGCAGCAGGGAGAGGAAGCATCAGAAATGGGGTGGTACAGAGGACGAAGTTCGTGAGAATAAGCCGAGTGAAGCAGGAGCGGGGAAGTAGGAGTTAACTGACACAACGTAAAGTATTAGAGAAGGAGTGGAAAGCATATAGGAGGAGTGGGAAGCATATAGCAGAGGAGCAAAGGAATAGAGCGGACGAAAGAACAGAGAGGAAGGTTTTTAGAAGGTAGGATAGACAATGAGAAAGCAATTTAGGAAGAACAACTCATGAAGGACGAAAAGCAAAGGAGGCAAAGAACACCAAGAAGATTTGTATAAAGGACACAGTTCGCGAGAAGGGAGAGAGAAATGGTGGAGAAGAGGGAGAGATATTCGAGTTGGGGGAGTAGGTATGTAGGGGCAATTTGTAGGGAGAATCGCAGGTTAGGAAAAGAATGAGAGAGCAAATGCTAACCAGGAGAGAGAGATACAGAGGAAGACCAAGGAAAAGAAAAAGCATCAAAAAGGATTTATACCGAGGTAGAAGTTAGCGTTAGCGTGTATAAGGATAGTGAAGCAGAGCGTGGACGTAGGAGCGAGGAGACAGAAATTGATGAGTACTGGAGTAAATGTAAGAAGCATGCGGACAGGAGCAAAAAATCACCCGGACAAGGATAGGATAAAGGGAGCATTAGGGTCATGGCAGGAGGTTACGGCAGCAATTTTAATGGCCCCAAGTTATAGCAGCGGGTTATGGCAGCGGATTATGAAAGGGTTGCGGGTTAGTGAAAGGGCAGTGAGATAGGAAAACCGCAGCGGCTAAGTAGGAGAATAGCAGCAGGCGTTAGGAAGAAAGCAGCGATGAGGAAAAGGGCAGCAGCCGTCGGTGGCAGGGATGGAAAGCAGTGGTTTATGGCGGGGGGTTATAGCGGAGGGTTATGGCGGAGGGACATGGTAGCGGTTTATGGCAGCGGTTTATTGCGGCAGTTATGGCAGCGGTTTATTGCAGCAGTTATGGCAGCAGTTATGGCAGCGGTTTATGGCAGCGGTTTATGGCAGTGGTTTATGGCAGGGGTTTATAGCAGCCGCTTATGGCAGCGGTTTACGGCAAAAGGTTAGTTTATAGCAGCGATTTACAGCAGTAATTGATGGCGAAGAGTAATGGTAGCGGTTTATGGCAGTGCTTTATGGAAGCGGTTCATAACCACGGGATATGGCAGCGGATTAGGGCAGTAGTTGGTGGGAAGGGGGTATCGGCAGCAGGTCGTGACAGCGAGCTAGTGGAGCGATTAGAGGAGTCGGTTATGGTAGCGGGAGAGACCAGTCTTTTAGGATTAGTGGTAAGGACAGCGGGTTAGGATAGGGGTTTGGGACAGCAGGTTAAGCCAGCGGGACGTGGTAGCGGGTAATGGTAGCGGGATACGGCGGTGGATAAGGGCAGCAGCTAGGGCAGCGGGTTAGGGCAGCGGATAGCGGTAATAGGAGATTAGGGTTATGGCAGCGGTTTATGACAGCGATTTAAGGCAGCGGTTTGTGGTGGTAGCGGTTATGGCAGCAGTGTATGGCAACGGGATATGGCAGCGGTATATGGAAGCGGTTAGTGGGGAACGGTATCGGCAGCAGATTGTGGCAGCGGGTTAATACAGCGGTTAAAGCATTGGCTTAGGGCAGTGGAATCAGGCGATGGATTATAAAAGCAGGTTAGGGCAGCGGTTAGGGTTAGGGCAGCGGGCTAGAGCAGCGGGATATGGACAGCGGGTTAGGGCAGCGGGATAGGGTTAGAACAGGGTTAGGGCAGGGGTTTAGGGCAGCGGGTTAGGGCAGGGGGTTAGAGCAGCGGGTTAGAGCAGCGGGTTAGGGCAGCGGGTTAGGGCAGCGAGTTAGGGCAGCGGGTTAGGGCACCTAACCTTATTGGCGGCGGTAGCCACCAGGGTCTACCAGATCGTCTTAACATTAAGTTAGGCC
>FLMG01002669.1:0-13618 GCA_900088475.1 Hyphochytrium catenoides
ACTGGCTTTGTGTTGGTGATACCCGTCGGTCTCCCCACCTCTCTCCGGCTGCAGTCGTTCCCTCCATAGTCACTCACCCATGGGTGGGAACCCCCACTCCGACCTGGAGGGCGACAACCCTCTGTTCTTCTTCCAATATAAAGCCAGTAATGCGTTTCTGGGCCCTCCTCCTGTGTCCCCCTGCCAACCCCACAATACGCCTCCCTCGCTTTTTTTATTCTACACAAAGTAAACAAATTTTATTTCTTCTTAGATAAAAAAGCCTTCTCTCTGTATAGACGGCATGCTCTGTGATAAACCTGTCTTTCAATAAATCTCACACACAATGACCATCTTCTTTCCGAGAAAGCTTTATTTGGAAAAAAAGGCAGTGACAAACATGATATCATTATTATATAAAAAGCCGAAATAAGCTTCGGTGGGGTCTTCCGGTCCTATTCTCAGGTAACTGTACAGTTTCTATTAGTTTTGGTTCCCTGACCCTTTACGCACAACCCATAAAATTTTAGTCCACAAGGAGAAAATGTCGCGGCCATCGCAACAGCCTCGTCCTCCTCCCAACAAGCTCTCTTCCTTCATCTGGAGACAGATTCTCAGGTTGCAGGCAGAAGGAGAAGAGATCTCGACCCATTGTCGTCCCATTGTTTGGCTGACTGGCTGAGAGTTGAGACCAAACAAAGAAGGCGGCTGCTGCTGTGTGATCATCAGCTCTTAAGGGAGAAGATAGCTTGATGATGGAAGGTGCGGTGCGTAAGCGTCTTCTTACTGCCACCATCGTCTGCTTCCTCTTCTCTCCTCTTAGCTTGCCGGACAGGAGGTAGTACAGACAGGCTGGCTGGCTGTGAGGAGGGTAGCCTGATGAGTCGCCAGTGCTGGTTGAAGAAGGAGGTGGCTGAAGAAGAAGAAGACCTTTAATAATGCTTAGGAGGTTAGGGCTTCTTCCTAGGCTTTTTTTAAAATATATGTTCCCGTTCTAATATGATGAATGGAGAGCTCTGTCGTTCGTCGGCTGTTGTCTTCCATCATTCATCATCAACCTAAGTAACCTCCTTCCCTACTTCTTAACTATCATCCACTGAAAAGACGACGAGAGCCCAAGGTGCCGCCTCCTCAGCGCGTTATTATACTACCTCGCGGGTGATGAGGCGAGCAAGAGTGATTAGCGGTAAAAAGAATATAATAGTAGAGAAAGCGGTCGTCAGTGACTCGCCAGCATTTATGGGTCCGATAAGCAGCCAACAGGAGTGAGAAGATATACTTGAGCGCGTAGGTTGCCAGGCAGATTCAGTCGTCAGGCTCCCCGTACATAGACATAAGGGCTACGTAGACCTCCGCGCACCGCATCGCACATCACACTACTGGACTGAAGCACTTCTCACGGCAGCAATGCTTAATGGAGCTTCATCGTCACGGCAACAATTGAACCACCGGGTGATCACAATGCAGTTGTGGATCAAGCTGCTCCTATCCATCTTCTGTTTCAGTCACAAAGCCGGACCTGGACTGCCCTTACCTATATCCATTCCTCTACGCTCAAGAGCATCAATCGATGGAGCCATTAGTCGAACATCCATCAGAGGCCCAGGCAACGATAATCGACTATCTGTCGCTCCTCCATGGAGGTTGCGATCTTTTAATGCTCTAGAGCAGCAACTCGCGGCTGGAGGAGGTCCGAGCTCCGTCCCTCTCGACTCTGACCCATTTGGTCTCATCTTAGTGGGCGAGATTGGCGTTGGTGGCACGTCATTCCCTCTCCTCATGGACACCGGCTCCTCCGACATTTGGCTCAATGGGACGCGAGAAGATACGGAGCTCTCCAAGAAGGTCTTCTCAAGTTATGGTAAGGACTGCTGTGCGTCAGGGAAATGCTGCGGCAGTGACAGTTGTTCCGCCATGGACCGGAAGCATCATACCTTGGCCACCTGCGGTTTTCATATTGAGTATGTCTCTGGGGCTGCGAGCGGGACGTTAGGAGTTGCTTCTGCAGTGTTTGGACAGCAGAATATCGGAGATATCCAGCTCGGCCTTGGCACCCTGGAGGACCCTCAACTCCGTGAGGTTATACCCGGCATCTTAGGTCTGGGCTTCCCGATCTTGGCTTCTTTTACAAAGCCCACGTTGGTCGATGTACTGTCAGAGTTCACCTTCAAGCTCACAGGCGAGAAGGCTCTACTTCTCGGTCATGTCAACACCGCAGGGCCTGGCAACTCGTCCGCGAGTGGCAGCAGCGGTGTAAGCCTTCCATCGACACTCCAATGGCTGGACGTTGCCCTCAAGCCAGTAACAACCACGGTCGGTGTCGTGAACGCCTGGTGGAGCGTTACACTGTCTAAGGTCAAGACTAAGGCTGCCGGTCAGAGTGAAGACGAAGTGGTTGTCCCTGAGATTGCCAATCGCCCCGTCATTTTCGACTCAGGAACATCCTTAGTTGTTATTCCTCCTAACGACCTCAACATACTAATCTCCTCAATACTTCCCAAGGACTCGACTAGCCCTTGCAAGAAAATCTCATGTGGATCGGCAAGTGCGACCAATATGTACGGCTGCACCTCTCTGGACAACCTTCGGAAACTTACTCTCTTCTTTGGCGATGGCAATGCTAGCCTCTCTGTCACTCCGGAGCAGTACTCGCTGCGCCATGCCTGTCCCGAGATGACTTATACTCTAGTCTTTGCAGCCTTGGACGGAAAAGAAGAAGATGATGTCCATGGGTGGCTGGTGGGCATGGGGTTCTTAAAGAACTTTCCATATATCAAGCATGATGCCGCCGCCCGCACCATATCGTTTGCTATTGACCCGGAGGCCGCTCGTGGCGCAACGAAGGAGGGTAACAGCAGCACTGGCAATAGTAAGGCCCCTTCATCAGCTACTGATGATGATGAGCCATTGAAAAGCAATACTGACGGAGGAGTTAACCTTGCTTTAGTGATAGCTGTTGCCGTGTCCGGGAGCATCATTGTAGGACTAGCGATAGCGGGTGGTGTCTGGTGGTGGGCAATGCGTAGAGAGAGGATGACAGGAGAAGTGCCACTCAATTGTGAAAGCTAATCCAATAAGGGTTGCGACGTATCACGTTGGCTTGTTGCGCGCTTTCTCATCATGACTAGGTACAGATAACAGGCAAAGTCAAATCAGATTGTAGCGCCTCAGAGCTTCATGGGTCCAAGCTTAGCTTCAGCCACGGCGTAAAGTTCAGTCACGCCGCCACGTTATCGATAGTGCTCATTAGTGTAGGCTGTGCCAAAATCTTCAAAGAGCATGGTAGTGACATTATTGGCACGGACTCGATAAAGCCACATTCTGCTCAGATCAAGGAGTTTCGAGTATCGGATCCTTTGACGCGATCACGACTCAAGGTCACCTATCCTTCACACTGCTACCGCCTTCCAGCGATCTCCCTCGTTAACGTAACTACCAGTCCATCATCATCAGGGCTGGAGCTGTTAGGTAGAGAGACCCGGGACCACGGCTGTGCCACGACATTCATCAACACACGTTCCAAATCCTTCTCCATAATACCTCTCCTCCTGGTGAAAGCAAATAGAGCTCAAGCTGTCTGTCTTAATATATGGATCATGCTCGTCCGTAGCGCTGCGTAGAGTATGAAGCCAGATAGATCGGACCCCGCGAGACGCTCTCGCTGTTTGGTGTCGGAGCCACTTCTTGCGGCCGGCGGTACATCGTCGCTTGGGGTTATTGCCGCCAGGATATCCTCTCCATCATAGTCAAAAGCAAATCTTCTGGACTGAAAAGCGCAACATAAGCAGGCAGTCCCGGAGCTCTTCGTCGGCCCAAACTTCTGATCGCTCAGCACTCACCTCGTAAGCCTAGCTCCATAACATAGGAACATAACATAGGAACGGCTTCCATAGGTCCTCCCTGTCGCACCAGATTTGCTGCCAGTGGAGTCTAGGCTCCATACCTCACGGCTACTACTGCCCAGCACCCTGCGTCCCCTAACCTGTCATGCTGCTATCTCTCTACATATGAAAGCAAGCAACCAGTGGGCGATCAAGCAAAGAAATATTCCAACCAGTTGAGAAGCCAGACCTGACTGACTATCCTTGAGGATCTACTTATACGTTAGCATTCTCCCCGCCCAGCGGCACAGCGTGTCCCGGTCAAGGCTTCTCTTCCTCTTTGCACGCCCTCCCATCAGCAAGCAACAGCTCTTTCAATCCTCCGCCTCTGCCTAGCTACTCTGGGAAATCTCTCCAGACGGTTGTCAGTTTGCCAGCTCTCTCTCTCTCTGATCCGGTCTCTCTAGCCACCCTTGACCGACTTCCCTACTCTTTGCCTTGCTTATTATCGCCTCTAATATTATACACTCTCCTGGCTAAGCGCCCAGCTACTATCTACCTTTAATCTCTCGCCACAGGTCCTGCGTACAGCTCAAGATGTCACGTCTATGCCAGGCTTCCCGATCTCAAATATGGGTAGGGACTGGAATGGCTATCCTTGTTATTATCTTAGAGTTCCCCTTCACTAGGAGTGTCGACGATTCTTCAAAATGCTCTTGGTTCCACTATGTGAGCCCTCTCTCTCCTTGTCTTTGTTACTGACACGCGTGGAGGAAGATGAAGAGAAGTCTATTGACTTAAAGTCTCCCGCCCCTGCTATCTCCTTTGAGTTTGTCTCCCTTAGCCACACAGGCAGATCCTCCTTCTTCCCGCTGACCTCTGCGCTAGGAGCAGATGAAGGGGGAGCAGGGAAGGGCTCAGCCTCCAGAGTCTTTCCTTCAGCGTTAGGAGCTGAAGAGGTCCGCATGGCACTGATTCGTCTCACATGAGACGCCGTGCTCATATTCATCTCGTCCTGCTGAACGCTGGATCTCTTCCTCCTCGGAGAAGAGGAAGCGGAGGGGTTTATCTCTCCAGCCGTTATAGAAGAGCCCCGCTCTCTCAAATCTAAGGCAGACAGCCGTTCAGAGAGCTGTGGCATCAGCCTCACAACCAGAGGAATCAGCACCATCCTAATGCTCTGGTCCGTCCCAGCCAAGAAGCTACTAACAGCATCTGGACCGGTCATCTCACAGGCCACTGCAGTCACATCGGTAGCCAGTTTGGAGATGAGGGGAGACACATGCCGAAGAGCGTGTGCTACGAACCCGAGAACAGTGTCCAGGGCCAGAGACGAACCGGAAATTGGCAGAGAAAACTCCCCAATTAGGGCTAAAATCAGTTGCAATCTGGCGCTTAGCTGCTGAGCGACAGCAGAATACTTTCGAATGGCAGCCTTCTCTTCGGTCGTTAATCTGCCCAAAGGCTGGGACGGAGAGGGGGAGAGAGGAGGCTTCTCTGAGAAGTCCAAGGGGGAGAGAAGACACCTCGCAACAGTGTTTAGCGCTACTTCGTGTTGCCGCGAGAGACGAAGAAGGACGTCATAGCATGCGCGTCGCAAGCGAACACTTTCATCCCCTGTTCTCTCTACTATGGTCTTTACCATAGAAGAGAGAATCATTCGACTCTCCCAGCTCTCCCAGGGAAACGCGACGGTAGGAGAGAGGGCGCTGTTCTGACTATCCACTGCTTGGAGGAGGTCAATGGCCGCCAGGCGCACTCTTGGGCTGTCGTCCATGAGGACCTGGAGGTCCAAGGAAACGGCGGAAAGACAGTGGTACAAGGAAAAAGAGAGAGAGAGGAAGAGAGAGACGCGCAGACGAACAGAGAGGAGAGGAAATGGGTGAAAGGGATATTGGTAAGAGAGAGCCATCAGGTCAACCTTGTAACAGGCCAGTGGAGGATGGCATACATATACAAAGCCAGACAGCTGTATGAGATAGGAGCAAAAGTACTTCCGTACTAAAACACGTTGAAGAAAGGACAGAAGCAGCAAAGCTTGAACCTTAACGACAAGGATTGCTACAGCCTCAACTTGCAAGCAACTCCAGAAGCTGGCGAACCCGATTTATGGTGCATGAAAGAAATAGCAAGCCGACATGGAGGGAGAGAGACCCACAGAGGAACAAGGTACTCGAGGAAGTACATGCTCAGAGGCGCCGAAGGAGAGAGATGCCAAAGGCATGTCAAAAACGACGAGACCAGAAGAATGTCTTTACCTGCTTTACAAGCAAACAACAAAGCTCCCATGCTTTGCCATCGGTGTTTCGTACAGGAGGTGCGTTGCCCATTCCTGCTATCCGCTCGGCTGCCCTCCACAGCCCCTCTCGCCGCTGTTGCCAGGAGGAGGAGAGAAGAAGAGACGTATCTTCTTCTCCTAGAAACATGACCAGGCGTGCACGGTCTAGGCTTTGAATCTTGGAAGCGCCAGAATTGGACTTGCGACTGCCATGAAGGAGGAACAGAATCATATGACTAGGGGTCAGCTAACACTAAAATGGGAAGCAACCGAAAGGATTCGGTGAAGGCAGTGCCGGAGTCACAGTCAGAGCCAATAGCACATGATATGAAGAGAAGAGAGGCATAGAACGGAGTGCGCAGGAGAAGGATGAATGGAATGAGGATATACATACCGCTCCTCTTTTGTTGGTGAACTAACTCCTACGTTAATGTGAAGTGTAGCATCCCTCAGCGCAGCTTGAGTGGATGGTTTAAGGTCTCTCACAGCCTCCTGAAGATCAAATGGCTGACCATCCTCCCCATAACCAGTGAAGAGACCTCCCTGAGGGATTATATCAGTACGATGAGGAGACCTTTGACTCACAATGTCTCTGGTGAGTCAGATGTAGGGAGAGTTCGAGTACAAAGTGAGTAAGAGGAACATACAAAGAAAGGCGATAGAGAGGTCCTCCGCGCACAATGGCAGAGAATGTCTGAGTCCCCTCATGCCCTTAGGTAATAAAGCCATTTGCAGCGCTTAAGGAATGAAAGAGAGAGAAGTTTCTGCCGCGAAGTGTAAGATGACGGCTAGTGGCTGCTGAGGCACAAATCCTGACAAAAAATGATGTTGACTCCGTCTACCTGTGTCTTCTCATAGATTTTCGCATAAGTCGCAACCGCGGCATTCCTTACATCCACATGCTTGTGGTCCAGACAAGGGATTACCAGACCCATGATCGCAGACAGAGAGAGACGCATCGACGGGTGTGCTGGTAGCAGAGGGAACGTAAGGGACTAGGAACTCTCCATCTCTCCTCCATGATGCCGTGTAACATTCTCCGCCCCTTCTCCAACCCACTGCTACCTTGTTCCCCGCTTGCCCCTCTTTTGTTTCTCACTGTAACCTTCCCGTCCTCACCTGCCGCTGTTGAACGAGAAGGGCCAAATTGTTCAATCAGCTTTCCTAGAAGGGAGAGACGAGAGACAGTGCCAGCTGCGCTTTGTTGCAGCTGCTCGTCATTAACGTTAAGAACAGCGTTCGCTATGTTGGAGGCTCCTATATCCGGGGATAGGGCAAGGGAGAGTAGTGCTTTCTCACTATCTTCTCTTAGCCTCTGCTTTGAGTCAGATAGCTTGCTGGCAATGTGAGAGAGCAGAGAAGAGAGTGCTCCTCTGTAAAGAAACTCTCTACCCCCCTGTGCAATTGTCGGGAGATACTCCTGGACAATCGCTTGCAGGAGAAGGAGGGAGGACTGATAAACTCTTAGGACGACATCCCCTAGTCCCCTTTCAACGACTTCTGCCGCCACTGTGACAACCTTAGGCTCTCCGGCTTTCAAGGCAGAGATGGAGAACTGCGTCGGGAGAGAAACCCCTCTAGCGGTAAACACAAGGCCAGCCTGAATCTGCACATGAAGAAAAGAATGTTGAGATATAGGCGGGCAGGAAAGATAGGGGAGAGAGAACGCCATTGACAGAGAACGTAGGAGACCGCGGACAAATAAGATAAGACTTGTGCTGGAGAGTCTTGGCAGCTTGTATCGTTTTTGACAGAGCAGAGAGATGATAAGTCATTCAAGAAAAAGAGAAAGAGATACAGAGTCAGAGGAAGAGAGGGATAAGGTTTTAAAACTCGGGCAAGAGGAGGTGGAAAGTGGGAGAGGGGGAATTATACCTCTCGAATCGCGCTCTCTCTGACAGACCAGTTCTTATCCATCAGACAGCGCGCGATAGGATCGCCAAATACTTCCATAATATTTTTGCCTTCTGCCATCTGAGAGGCGGTCAAAGGGTTCGCATACGGCAGCGGCTCTAGCTTCGAAAGCTGGCCAACGTCTACGTATCACTGATGTCAGCATAACCAGGAAAAGAGTCTAGAACTTAAGGTGAACCTACCGAATGTGCTGTCCTCAGAGTTCTGAGAGACGTCCGCCAGGGCTGGGCGGTGCTTGGTCGTAGAGGCTGTGGTGGGACGAGAACAGGTGCCTGCAGGTCCAAGTTGCAGAGTGAAGGAGACAGTCGTTAGGGGTCGCTAGGGCTCGGCCAGGCGAGCTGAAACCAGAGATCAGTACACCATGGGAGTGATTAAACAAAGGCCAAAGTGAACGGAACAGAGGGCGGACTGACCAGGTCGAGACCCAGTTTTGGGCCTCATGCCTGTCCCTGGACGCTCTTCAGGAGCCCCTCCGCCCATTCTCATAGACGTTCCAGGCCTTGTTGCGGTGCCCGGTCGCATGGAGGTGCCAGGCCTAGCCGCGGTACCAGGTCGGGTGGCCGTGCCTGGTCGAACTTCTGCGAAGTCAAAGTCCTCGAGCTCTTCTCCGAGCGCTGCTGGCTCGACAATGCCTGCCTCCTAGACCGATCATATGAGAAGACCAGAGAGAGAAAGAAAGATTGAGAGAGTATGACCCCAGTGAGAGCAAGAGAGAGAGAGGGAGATATCGTGAGCGAGAGAGTTAGAAGTGAAACATCGAACAGCAAAGAAGGGAGACAAAATGTTAAGACAGCTATTTTATAGAGCGCAAGGCAAGGTGATGAACTCAAAGATGTTGAGAAAGAGAGAGTAACTAGAAACGGAGGAGATTCTACACCAAAGGAAGGCCAGCCGAGAAAGCTTAAGCGTAATAAAAATCATGGGAGGGAGATTACTTACAATGAGCCGAGCAAGGATTCTCTTTCGCTTCTCAGTCTTGAGGTTATCTACGTACTTCATCGCTGGAGCTCGGCATAGCTGAGAGATGCCGCAAAGAGCAGGGTAGGAAAAGGGATCAAGACACGTTACGTGAGCGGGGCGGATAGGGGAATGAAGAAGAGCGAGACAGACAGATAAAACAAGAGAGAGGAAAAGGAGGAGCGTGACCAGCATTCCCAAAACGTGGAGAGATTCTCATAGCAGCGGAGCAAGCCATCGTCATGTCCCCAACCCAACATTTGGTGTTCGCGCCAGCGGTCCGTCCACTGCCCGACCATAGACAGCGAGCGAGCGAGCAAAAAGGACCGACATAAGGGAGTCTCTTACGACGGACCTTGAAAATCTCTCCGCACAGCTCTGCGGCTACTTTCCTTACTGCGCTGTCTTTGTGCTCAAAGAGAGGAATTGCCATGTCTAGCACTGGGATAAGAGGAAGCTTGAGGAAAGACTTGGAAGACGAGGAGTGAGAAGGTGAGGAGCTCCTCTCTCTATCTTCAACGCCAAACTCTGTCACCAGCTTCACAAGTACCCCAAGCCTAAGCACCGGAAATATTAGTGGTAGGAAGATGTATGAAATCGCAGGGCCAAGGGCGAGAAGAGTTGGACTCGAAAGAAGGTAACTCTAAACAGGAGCCAGAAGCGAATGAAAACGGACGGGATAGAGCTAAGGAGATAGCTGAGGACAAAGGTTTATGCTGCAGCAAAGAGAGGGAAGATCAGGGGGACTCTAACTTGTTAACCGAGACTTCTTTCAGATGAAGAAGGAACCCGATGCCACTCAAAGGACCAGAAGGGAGATAAATAGGCTAGCGCGTCATTATAAAGCACAAATATTAGGGACATGCGAAGGGAAGAAATGGCTTCGGCATAAGTAAGAGGTAGAACCAAGACCGATTATCAGAGAGGACGAAGCGCCTCCTTACCTTGTCGCGATCAAGATGCTGCCATCCCCTGGCGTGGAGGCTTTACAAAGGGCGTTAAAGAGAAAGTAAGGACCGAACGGCGCGGGTTGCCGGGCAAGAAAAAGAAGCGCGTCCTCTGTGACAGTCCGAGTCTTTGGCTTAGTGTCGCCAAGTCTAATCAATAGTTGAATGGACAGAAATCAGAATCATTTTGGCGGCTTAAAGGTATATATACAGCGGGAGACTGAAAAAGAGAGAAAGTGATGGGAACAGTATAACCAAGCAACGAATGAACTGATGTAAGGGGAAGAACGGATGAGAGCAAGAGAACAGCGAAGCTCTGAAGCACCGGTATGTTCTGGCGGTGTGTTCTTAGAAGAGAGAAGTCACTTCAAAAGACATGCTGGTCGTCGGCATCCCCAAAGCACGAGGGAGCAAATAGTAAATAGACGATGATACGGAGGAGCATGTGTTTCAAGGAAGAAGGAGAAACATATATGAATGCCATCCCGTCGGTATTCAAATGGCAGAAGGAAGAGGACGAAAAGGAATATTCTTACCTCTTGCTAATAAGCGGCATGAGCTCCGCTACCGGAGCCGCTAAGGATTCCATGGGTCCTGCTACCGCCTTCCCACTCATCCCTGACCTAGCGGTGCGAGAGCCGCGGGGAGAAGTCTGTTCACTCCCCTTGAGCGAAAGAACAGCTTGTTGCAGCAAGGAAAGCCCTGCCGTAAACTGAGACAGAGAGAGAGCATACTGGTCAGCCTGGCAATGCTGGAACATCTATGGATATGGAAAGTGGCCTGAGAAAGTAACCTTATAGAGAAGAACTTCTATCCTTAACCTTTTTGGAGTAGGCACGCCAAGCAAGTACTGGACACCATAGACTTGCGGAGAAATGACAAGAAGAAACTAGACGGGATTGAAAATGTGAAGGGCTTGTTCCTCTTACCACGTGGATCACCCTGTCCGCCATGGCAACTCTCAGCGCACTGACTACGGCTTCTGTCACTTCTCTCTCACGGCCAGCAAGCTGGAAAGCCTCTCCACCCTTGGCGGCAGGGGCATCACTCCTCGGAGCGGTACCTTGTCTAATGAGAGTCTCCATTCTCTGCAGCGCCACCTCTCGAGGGCTCCACGTGTGTGAGAAGATGCATCGAGCCAAGGGCTCTCCAAATACAGAGATAATGGCCGCCGCTGCCTTCTTGTTTGCCTCTGTGTCCACCGCGCGAAGTCAGGAAGAAGTAGTATGAGCAATAGTATGAGGTGGTAGCAACTCAAGGACAAAGCAGAACCGGAATGGAAACAAGGGTAAGCAACAGAGAGGAGGAAATGAGCTGTTGATAGGCATCGCAAACGTTGAGAACAAGATAGAAGAACCAAGGTACCTGTAAGCGGCTCTGCATAGGGCAGTTCCGCAGTGTCCTCCTCCTTAGTAGCTGTGGGTTCAGGATTCCTGGTGCTTTCTTCTTCCTCTTTCCTAAGTTCTGAGTCTAAGTGAAGCAGGTCTCCGCCATTTTGCTTGTCGCTGCTGAGCTCTGAGAGGAGGCGGACGCGGATGTTCTTCATCATCACCGGCTTGATGAATGCAAGCTCTGCAGCCATTATCCGGTCCACTTCGGCGATCAGCTGCTCGCGACTGAAGTCCGTCTTTCCCTCTGTGGCAAGTATCGGGTAACGAGAGTGAAATGGTGAGCGGGAAGATCAGCGGTAATATTAAAGAGAAAGCGCCACGGTTCGGAGGAGAGAAGAGAAAGAGAAGATTATCTATGAAGGCAAGACGATGGAGAGCTTAAGACATTCTCAGTCGCAGAACGCGAGGGGAGAAAGAGAGAGAAAGAGACAAAGAGATACTGAAGAGAAATAGAGGACTGACTACTACATCTTACCAAGGATCTTGGCCGAGATTGCGGACGTCAAGATATCAGCAGCATGGTCTCTGATCTTGTTATTTGCATTGTCAACCACTGGCTTCGTGACAGACAGAGCTTCCTCATAGCTCAGCCCGTGTTTGCTGTGGAGCTTGAACTCTCTAATGAGATAGTTCAGCACTCGGAGACGGACAGCGAGGGGACGCCAGTTGGCTCCCGTCCCACTACTGCTCTCTATGGCTTTCTTCATGCTCTTGAATATGGCAGAGGCGATGGGTCTTTTGTGTCATTGAAGAGAAGATAGAAGAGGAACGATGTGTGTGAGAAAGAGTGAAAGACAGTGAGAAAGAGGAAGAGAGAGGCGCGGAGAGAAAGAAGAGAGAGAAGAGGTTAAGAGTACAAGACAGAAAAAAAGAGAAAGTGAAAGAAGATGGAAGAGAGAGGGGAGAGAGAGGGAAAGAAAGATAGAGACAATAGAGACTGGCCGAGAGAGTCAGTTAGCAGGAAAACTGGTTGAGAGGACCGTGCTTGAGCGGCCTTAAAAGATCCATCCATACCTGGGCCCGACCGTAGATGAGCGAGAGAGAAAAAGCAGTCCGTTGACAGCGTCATTGACAATTCTCTCTTGTGCCTCTCCTCCGCGCCGCAACAGTGCCTCAATAACACTCTCTAGTTCTGGGCTGGGCTCTCCTTTCTGCCAGGAAGCTTCAAGATCGATGTCAGCGGGGGTAAGGGAGGAGAGAAGGTGCGTCAAGCGAAAAAGAAAAACTTCGCCAAGAGAATGTGTGTGTGAGAGAGAGAGAGAGACAGCGAAAGAGAAAGAATACGCTAGTGACAATCTTCAGAGGCCACCCTAGAGAGCGAGAGACTTTAGAAGCGCAGGGATGAAGTTGCGGAGGTCTAACGTCACCGGTTGACAGAGGATAGAGAGAGACACACACAGTGTGGCAGATAGAGAGAGAGAGAGAGAGAGTTGGCGCGAGGGAGAGAGAGAGGGAGGAGAGGACGAGCGAGGTGAACGATAAGCTGTTAGGTAATCTGCCTACCAGAAAGCTGGGAGAGATTCAGGTGCTTCCCGCTGAAGGTCGCTCTAAGTAGCGGGACCGTGCGATGAAAGACCTGCGTCACCTTGTCTCCCATCGCCGCCACCAGCAAATGGCAATAAGCTTCAAACTTAGTCTTCAAATTCAGAGCTCCATTGAGCTGAGGAAGCAGCGCCTCTGCTTGTGCTAGTGCCGCCTCTCTATTCTTCCAGTCTCGAGAGCCAAAGAGCCCCATAATCTGGGGTCCAAGCACACTGAGGAGCAGCTGCGGAGCTTTCTTCGCAATGGCCTCAAAATCTTCGGGCGGACCTTGTGGCGCATCCTCAGTGCCAATGCGGTCTCCGACCCCGGAGAGCACGCCACCATGCTCGGTCTTTGGCTTTTGGAGCTCTGCTTGCTCAGGCATCTCGCCACGCAGCGCAGCGGGGGAGACTTCCATTGGACAATGCGATGAACTGGCCTCTCTCTCGTAGATAATGCTTAGCTTTTGGTCGGCGGGAGACGAATGGAAAGAACCATCGGCGAGAAGGGCGATCGCTTTGCTCTTGGCGGCAACAAGCTGCTTTCCCGGACGGCGAAGAGGGAATAAATCTTCAAAGAAGCCCCGCAGGTTGCAAAGAGACAGCGCCGCTGGCGATTTCTACAGCTCCTGAATGAGATCGCTATCTCTAAAGCCCTTGTCTCTCTTCTCTCTCTCTCTCTCTCTCTCTCTCTCGCCGAGCGGAGTTCCCTCCTTTCCTGTGTCTCCCTCTTCTCTCTCCCTGTTCCAGCACCAATATCTTCGTGTCTCTTTGTAAGTCTTCATCTGTAGCACGTCGTTCTCTCTCTCTT
>FLMG01002677.1:686-19904 GCA_900088475.1 Hyphochytrium catenoides
GAGAGAGAGAGAGAGAGAGAGAGGAGGTTCCAAGTGGTTAGTGGGAAGGAAGTAGAAGCCGGCGAGTAGAAGAGAAAGAGAAGCGACCTTGAGAGTGGAAGAGAAAGGGAGTGACCTTGAGGAGGAGAGGAACAGAGAGAGAAGGAAGGAAAGAGGTTACTCTGGAGTAAAGATAGAAAGAGAGAGCAGCAGAAAAAGAGCCAGAACTGACTGTGAGCGAGGAAAGCGGGAGAGACAACGCGAAAGGACGCGCCGCCCGTGTACAGAAGACAAAGAAGAAAGAAAGTCAAGATCACGAGGGAGAGGACAGGACCCGCATCCATCCTTTGCAGAGTCAACAGAGAGCTTAAGGACGGGAAGTAGGGGAAGACACGCGCAGGGTGGGGCGGCATAAGTGCGAACGAGAGAGGGGAGAAAGAGGACGAAGGGCTGCTCAACGCGAGCGGACGAGATAGACAAAGAGAGAGAGAGAGACACACAGAGAGAGAGAAAGGGGGGGAGAGAGAGAGAGAGAGAGTTTTAGCAGGAGACAGACTAATCGCTCTTGGAAATACCAAGCAGCATCACTATGGTAGTTGCTCCCCTGCGACGACGTGGCGGAAGTAGCAGAGGCAGATGGCCAACAGAACTTCTCGCGGTGTCCACTCTCTTTCTGCTCCTCCTCTCTCTCTCGGTTGCGCGCCATGCAGCCATCGACAGCGATCAACAGGGCGGAGAAGAGACCACAGGAGAGAGATCTGCCCCTCCTCGGCACATGCCGGAGGAGCTCCGTAGTAGCTTCACCCTGAATGGCTCCATCCCTGTTGGGCAGTACTATGTGGACGACTCAGACGGCGGCAAAGGTTGGAGCGAAAGAAAGAGGACTCTCTACTGATCTTTTGTTTTCTTCTCAGTCTCTTTCCTGCTCTGTCGCTTATTTCGCCCCCGCTCTCACTCTGGATTATCCCTACTTCTTCCTCTCTCCCGTCTCTTCCTGTCTCTCTCTCTCTCTCTCTCTCTCTCTCCCTCTCGCATTTATCACGCCTTCTCTCTCTGTCCCTTCCCTTTCATCTGCTCTGCCGTCCGCAGTCTCCCCCGTCCCCGTCCCTCAGGTATTAAGGCACGTCGTCATTCATAGGCACGCACTACATCTATCCAGCGGAGGATGTCAATACGTTTCTTCAACAGGCAAAGCGCCTTAGAGGTTCTCGATCTGTGCTCTTTTCTCTTACTCTTTCTCTCTCGGACTTCTCCTTCTTTACAAGCCGTCAACCTCCAGGCTGGGCTGGATCTCTGTCTTCGGCCACTGCTTTGGGTGCTTCCTCTTCTCTGATTGTACCTCATTCTCCTTGCAGCGCGGTTGAAGGTTGCAAAGGGGTTGGACTTCCAGGATAAGTGGCTCTTCCAGGTATTTCTTCTAGTCTCTCCTTCTTTTTCCTGGCAGATGGTCTTTGTCTCTTTCTCTCTCTCTCCTTGCTTGTTCTTCCCTTCCCCTATGGATTGCATCTTCTTTTGCTTGTATCCTATGGGAATGTCCTTTGCCTCTCTTGGTCTACTTCTCTTCCTCTCCTGAGTGAACTCTCTCTCTCTCTCCTACATTCGCGCCATCATGCGGCTCCCTGTGTCATTAAGGCGCTAGAGAAGTTTCGTCCGAAGGGAAAGACGGTGGCTATCTTTGGCTCTATGAGGCCATGGTACTGTTTGCCTCACCTACTTTTATGCCTAGTGTCTCCTTAGCTGTGCTCTTTCTTCTTCTGTTATTGTACCCTTGGATCTTTCAAAGCGGTCTCTCTTACTGCTGGAGCGTTCGTTCCCTCAGACACTCAAGAAAACTTGTCTTCTATTGCTGGTTTTGGGTGCTACGCTCTCCCTTCTCCTCTCGTTCATCCTCCTAACGGTCTTGCCTCTCTAGGTACGAAGCCGTGAGCTTGGCCTTCGGCGCCGCGAAGGTGGTGACCATAGAGTACAACCGGCTCACGTACGAGCACCCGGGCATGGAGACAATGACAGTAGAAGAGTTCAAGAAAAAGAGAAAAGAAATGATGAAGTTTGATGTTATTCTGTCTCTTTCCAGGTAGCCATACACGTCGTCCCATGCTTCTCCTCTCTCTTACTTCCTGGAGGCCGGTTAGCTCTGCTCTCACGCTCGGTAGACAGACTACAACTCACCCTCGCCCTTCTCTTCCTTTCTTTGTCCTCTCCAGCTTTGATCATGACGGCTTGGGACGATACGGGGATCCAATAGACCCAGAGGGAGATCTCAAGGCCATGAAAACGGTCCGACGCACTTATCTCTACCCCTTCATGCCAAAGTAATCTATCTGCGTAAGCTCTCTCTCTCATCTCTCCCCTCCAGAGCACAGACTCTCATCTCACGCACCCTCAAACGTGAACCATAGGTTTCAAAGGTCCTCGCACCAGGTGGCGTCTTTTTCCTCACGGTTCCTATAGGTCCAGGTAGAGTTTGTTTCCTCTCTCTTTCTCCCGTTCCCCATTCCATCGTCGCGGCTCACAGATGCGATGTTTGGATAATAGACTACGTTGTTTGGAACCTCCACCGTCGATATGGTAGGTACATCTTCTCCACAGCGATAGCTCTGTGTTGCCCCTCATCTTGATGTCCTTCCAATAGAGCTCCGACTAGGTTCGCCTTGTCTCACTTAGTAGTGATAGTAAGTGACTGATGTTCTTTGCCATGGCTCCTCCTCCATCAGGACCTATCAGGTTGCCTCGGTTGCTGTCTGGATGGAAATTGGTATGTCCAAGGTCTTCCTCTCCAAAAATGGCAAGACAGACAGAGAGAGAGAGAGAGGGAGAGAGAGAGAGAGCTCTCAGAAAGCCAGCTTTTGTGTCCGCCAAGAAGAGAGAGAGACGGAGAGAGAGAGAGAGAGAGAGAGGGAGAGGAGACTGGAAGGTCTGGGCGCGTTGGAGCTGACGATTACCTTTAGATTGACCGCTTTGGTTGGGACGAGAAGCGACTGACAGCTGAGGAGTCCTATACCAAGAGTTATGAGCCAGTTCTTGTCCTCCAAACGCTGGAAGTCGAAGCGACTGGAATCAGAGAGAGAGAGGACTTGTGAAGGCATGACTCTTTCTATACTGACTATGGAAATTTCTCTGTTCTCCTTTTTCTTTCTTTCTAATAGTCTCTCAAGCATGCTCCTTCTGGACCTTCAAGCAGTGCCTGCTTGCTTGCGTTGTGTTCAATTAGCCTTCTCTTGCATTCTTGCAGGTCGCATTTGTGGGCTTCATCTGTTGCTCGGCTGATCTTCTTTGATGGGCCTTTTGCTCTGCTTCAAAATACATCTCCATAAACTTCCCTTCTTTCTGTTTGCTTATGACAAACTCTGCTCTCTCTTTTTCCCTTTGGCTCCTCTCGTCTGCGCGTCGACGATTCCTCTCACGATCTTCCAGATACTCTTTCATCAGACGGGCAGGTTTTCCTAAGTTTGCAATACTTTTAGAATAGCAGCGCCTTGAATAGAGGAGGAAACAGTAGCTTAAGGTCACAGGTAGCTGAGAGTGAAGCTAAGGCTTCTGCCAGAGCCAAAGAATGTGACGGTCCAAGAAGAGATCGCACAATTTTTGGAACTCACCTGAACTATAGTTGCTCTTGACGAGTGATTTGAGCGGACTCTCTCTGTCGTTCCCGGGAGGAATGGTTCCCACAATCCTCGCCACTCTTGCTTCAGTCACTTCCTGCTTATAAGTGTCTTTCAGTCTGGCGTTCATCTTGCGCTGATGTTCCTTTAGCTGGTAGTACTCTCGCTCTGCCCTATATTGCTGCAGTAAAGCCAACTTATACCGCTGGACTCTGGGCTCTTTGGCCCTCTTCCTTGCGAAGTAGCCTCGAACCACGCGCTGGATACGCCACGCACAAGAGCTGTGCAGCTCTCTTAGTCTAAGGACTTCTGACTTAACAATCGCGATGAACTTCCTAGCTAACACCCCTCTACAGGTGCCGAGAGAAATAGATAGACGTAGAGTTAGTGCGACACTGGGCCGGAGCGTGAAAGAATGAGAGAATGGAACAAGGACTGACAAGAGAGAGAGAGCCATAACACCTACTCAAAGGCAGGCAGATGACAGCGAAAAGAGCGGAGATAGAAGATTTCTTTTCGTGCTTGGCGCTAGAGAAAAGAGGAAGAGGCTTTCGGAGTATGGAAGGGACAGAAAGAATCTTCGGATAGCGACGCCGCCCTTGGGGACTTTACCTCCAATGCGCCTGGATCCTGCTGGCTAGCTCATCGTGTCGGAGACAGACTCGCACTGCAACCTCTCTAATGTTTGCTTCTACGACATAAAGCGGCGGTTTGTTTCCTGTTCTTGCCACTAGCAGATGATAGTCCTTGTAGAGAAGATCCAGCTCTGCCTTGGCGAAGTACCAGAAAACGTGCTTTCGGCTGGGATAATTTTCCACAGCATAAGTTACCACTGTGGGATCAGCCATCTGCAGCAGGGAAGAGTCAGTTCTTTCCTTTTCCTTGCTTCAAATCTTCTCTCTTCCTTCCTCTTCAAACTCTCACGCGCTCGCTTTCTTCTCTCTCCTTTCGCTTCTTATCCATATCTTCTCTTGCGTTCATTCTCCCTTGAGCTGGCAACCTCACTGCAGACTACCTCTTTACCTGGATCAGCCGCAGGCAACTTAACGTGTTGGCCGTCCTACAAGCCATAAAAGACCGGAAGATCGCTTGGATCTTGGTGCTGGATCGCGATTCAAGGTCATCCTTTTCCTCCTTAGCCTTTCGGCGCGTCTGCAATAGCTTCCGCGCCAGATGGCATCGATAAGCGCACTGAATGATGATGGATGACTCTTCCTGAAGAATGATGAGCTTCCGTTTCGCGTCAACATCCTCTTCAATTTGAGAAGCGTAGCTTAGAGCGCCCAGCCGAAGATGGGAGGCTGTTCCGCAGTTGATGCATGGCGGTAGACCCTAAGTGTAGAGTGTTAGCGCTTGGCAGATACTAGACGGAGTATAAGAGAGTGCGAAGAGCACTGGTTCTAACAGAGAAGTAAGGCATCGGGACAACTACTCCGTGGCTGGGGACAGTCATGGTTATACGATAGACATCTCACCTCTGCTTTTAACTGAGCCTTGCCGCTGATAAGTGAAAGAGATGCAAGTAAAGCCGTGCTATTGATAAAGTTGAGGGCATTACACTTCCGACAGGTGAGATACGGCGTCAAATAGTATTCTTTGTCCTCTAGCGTGGCAGCATAAGTTGGCCCATTGACAATGCTCTTCTGCTCTGAAGGTTTGCGGAAGCGAGTTCCAAAGCCGTAAAGTTCGTCAGGCCGGGGCTTTGGCGGTTTACTTTGCCCCTTGCCCTGATGGCGAGGAACGTTCTTCACTCCTGGCGACGTCATGTCTATGGAGCGTTAAGGCGTATGGCTTCCAAGACTGTTTCTCCTATTCAAAGCCCCAATCTTGATGCAAGAGCCTTATCAGTCCCCTTAGCGTGCCATCTCGGTTTGGCACATCCTCTCGCCTTGGTTGCTCTGATCCGACATCCTCTTCCGACCACCACCTCTAAAGCACATACGTACCCTTCCTCCAAGACCATACTCATTCTAGTCCCACGACAGCTTCATAACTTGTCGGCCCAACGACAGCTTCATAACTTGTCGGCCGCTTGGAAAAGGCAGAGCTTCTCTCTCTCCGCGGGCTCTCGTCGACAGAGGCCAAAATAAAGACACAAGCTGAAGCTTTTCCGTCGCGCGGCAATTTCTCTCATCGCCGACAAAGGTCTGCCGTCCCGTGTCGGTTCACTTGTACAGACCTCCTCCAGGACTTTTAGCAGACTCTCGGGCCAAAAAACACCCGAGTATTCTGAAGGTTTCTGTAGGCATTAACACTAGCGATAATGTTCAGTCTTTCTCTCAAGACTCGGGTACTAATCTCGGGTTTGACTTATTTGCTGACCAGCCATTGAGAGTTTGATCACATCAAAATCCTTGATGATGGCCAAGTCTCACAATTCTCAAACATTCGCCGCCCCTGCCACTGTTTCATAGCGGTGTCCTCGTTATGCCAGCAGACATACCCAATCGTACGCCTCCCGGAGGATGGGGAGTAACTCATAAGGCGGAAATTTTGTCAGACGTGAAGCTTCACTGAATCTCTGTCGCCCCAGATAGAGCTCCGGTGCCTGCGCCTCATAGTCCCTGAGTGAACGTCATCAGCTCTGCTGCGGCCCTGTGAGCTCAAGAATCGTTGACCCTCAGTGCTGGGATAGATACACAGAAGATAAGATGCTCTCAAAGGTACTGCGATGTCGGTCACACCTGCGGCCGAAGGCTGCTGCGCTGGCGCCAAGAGCTTGGGCCTGGCCTCAGAGTGCGGCCAGGCGAGGCACAGAGCTCTCTCCTCTGCTGCGATGCATGTCCACAGACTCAACTGTGCGGCCAGAGAAAATCAGGAACCTCGCAATTGTAGCTCACGTAGACCACGGCAAGACCACTTTGGTGGACCAGCTGCTTCGCAATTCAGGCAATGTAAGACATGTCCCATGTCAATCTTTGTTGCTTCCCTGTGCCTCTGCATCTACATATTTATCTTAAGGCTGACGTCCTACACTTTCCCTCAAACGTCTTGCTGTTTTAGAAAGTGGCGGAGGACAGGGTGATGGATTCTATTGCTCTGGAGAAAGAGCGAGGCATCACCATCATGTCAAAGTGCACCAGGGTGCAATATCGTGATTATATACTGAACATCGTTGACACTCCCGGCCATCAGGTATGACCTCTTGTTACAAAACGTCCGTATGAGAGGCAAAGAGAGATGCTGAAACCGACTAAGCAGGAAGAGGGAAAGAGGTGCGAGAGAGAGAGAGAGAGAGAAAGAGAGAGGGAGAGAACAAATGAGGGGACGACACAACCGAACGTGAGGGCTTTATAAACAAGGAAAGCGAGAGCTAAGATAGAGTTCCTCCCGCTGATCTGCAAAGGAGATCCAACGGTACTGCCTCGTTCTCATAGTCCCATGCCGGTTTCCTCTCCCTATCGCGCCATTTGCCCCTCTCAGGACTTCGGTGGTGAAGTAGAGCGAATTCTGTCTATGGTTGATGGCGTGGTCCTGGTGGTTGATGCCACCGAGGGACCAATGGCCCAAACCAAGTTCGTTCTCTCGAAAGCCCTTCAGCAGGGCCTCAAGCCGCTCGTGGTGCTAAACAAAGTCGATAGACCGTCTTCACGTCTCGATGGAAGTGTGGAGAACGAGCTGTTTGATCTCTTTGTGGCGTTAGGGGCGAATGATGAGCAACTGGACTTTCCCATAGTCTACGCCTCTGCTAAGCAGGGTTGGGCTGTGAAAGATGTTGGAGAGAAAGAGGGAGAAGGCGACCCGAGGGAGAATATGGCTCCTCTTTTGGATGAGATCATAGACAAGATTCCCCCTCCCGTCGCCCCTGTCGATGAGCCCTTCTCTATGGTTGTCACTATGATTGGCTATGACTCTTATGTGGGAAGGCTTGTAACGGGGAGAGTGCATAGCGGCATAGTAAAGCTTGGGGACACAATCCAACGGATCAGCCTGGATGGGAAGGTCGTGGAGGCAGGGAAGGTAACCAGGATAACCTGCATGAGGGGGATGACTCCCGAAGAGATATCTGAGGCTGTTGCAGGTATGTTCGGAGGAAGAAGAGCTAGCCCTTCTTCCTTTCCTCTTACTTTGACTGGCCTTTTGAGTTGAACCTATCATTTAGTACTTTCCCGAAAGCCAGCGGGAGTATGTCTAATGTCTGCTCTCTGGCCGGCCCCTTTGATGTACATCCGCTACCTTGCTTTTGCCGGCAATGATTGGCATGGCCCTTCTTCATTCCCTAAGCTATCTTTTCTAGGTTGATCAATCTTTACCTAAGGACCAAGTCCTTCTTACGCTACTTTCTCCCTCACTCCGAAGCGCTGCCTTGGTCATGTTGTTAGGCTCACGGCTGTAACGATACCGCTCTAGTTGCTAATGCTATCTGAACGTCTCTCTTTCTTCCTTCTTACTCTCGCTGCGGTTGATCAGGTGACATTGTCACGATAGCTGGTCTACCAGCATCTGTATCAGACACAATTTGCGACAGTGCTGTCACCTCTCCTCTCCCGGCTCCTCAACTGGATCCGCCCACGATCTCCATGACGTTTGGTGTCAACTCCTCCCCGATAGCCGGCAGAGAGGGCAAGTTGCTGACGTCCACAGTGATCAAAGAAAGGCTTTTTAAGGAATGCGAGAACAACGTAGCTGTCAACTTCAAGCCCTCCTCAGCGCCTGATGCGTTTGAAGTGCAGGGAAGAGGAGAGCTACAACTTGGCATTCTTATTGAGCAGATGAGACGAGAAGGTACTTAGGGGCAGGGAGACACCCTGGGCAATCTGCGTCAGTCATGCCTTATTTCACTACTGCTCTCCTCTCTGAGCAGGTCCACCTCTGCCAGCATCGTCCTTCAGCCGTAATCATTTGACACACGTCATTGCACTCGTCATATCTTTCGGTTCCAATATCTGCCTTTGTTATTCTACCTGCTAAGCACACCTCATTTGTTCCTGCTCCTCGCTTCTCTCATTTACTCCCTCTCCCGCGCTCGCTCGTGATCCCACATTGCGCATCCGTTAGGCTTCGAGCTTTCCATCTCTCCTCCCAAGGTCGTTACTCGACTAAATGCGGAAGGAAAGGTGGAGGAGCCTATAGAGGAAGTGATCGTTGATGTGGATATGGAGTACACAGGGACGGTCATTGAGCAGCTCTCTCTCAGAAAGTACGAACTCTACCTTTTTCTCGCCTGTTTGTCTTTGAAGCTACCATGCATTTTCTCCTTGGTATCTGCAATATCAAGTTTCTGCTTTGACTAGGCAGGACAATCGCTCTGCTGCTCTTCTGGTCAAACAACTTCTCTTTCACACCTGACGGGTTCTTGGGGTGAACTTGTGCACACAGCCGCTCTTAGCCCTTGGGAAGATTTTGCCCAAGCCTTCTTCTCACTCAGCCATCTTTTTGCGCATTCTCACCCTCTCTTCTCCTCCATCTCAACGTCATTGTAACCCATTCCATCTCTACCTAGAGGAGACCTTATAGAGTTCAAGGAGATGCAGGACAAAGCCCGGCTTATTTTCCATGTTCCAAGTCGAGGGCTGCTGGGATATCGCTCCCAAATCAAGACAGACACTAGAGGAAGCGCGATTCTAAACTCCATCTTCCACGCTTACCAGGAGGTAAAGGGAGGATCAGCAAGGGTAGAGAAAGGAAAGCTTGTCTCTGCGGCCGATGGCGTTGCTACATCCTATGCTCTCTCATCCTTGGAAGACAGAGGAGAGCTGTTCATCTCTCCTGGGACGGAGGTGTACACAGGTGAGGGACATTTGCTCCCTCTTAGCACTGGTTGTCTCTTAACTCTTCCCACCTTTCCTAGTCCTCTTACTCGTTCTCATCGCCGAGCGTCAGGATCCCTCTTATCGCTGTCGGCTCTCGCACCAAAAGTCTATTTATGTCACACGGCTGTTCTCGGCTCTCCTTGTCCCTCTCCCACATTTTAGTTAAGTAACTCTATTCCAGCCACTTCTGAGCTCCTTGCACTCTCTCCCTACTCTCAGCGATTGTGCTACTCCTACTTACGAGGTTGTTATGTCCAGGCATGATTATTGGACAAAACTCACGCTCTGAGGACTTAGACGTCAATCCCGTCCGCGCCAAGGCCTTGACTAATATAAGAGCGGCAGGAAGCGACGAAGCTATTCGTCTTACTCCTCCCCGTCAGTTCTCCTTAGAAGAGACTTTGACCTATGTAGACAGTGATGAGATGATAGAGGTGACGCCTACAAAGATAAGAATGAGAAAGGCAGCGCTGGACCCTGGGCTTAGAGCAAGGCTACGAAAGAAGGGCAAGAGGGCGATGGTGATGTAGATACGAGCTTTTAATTTATTAACAGGCCCTGTCCGTTCACATCATGAAAGATAGTCTCTTGGCGGGCTTGCTCTCCTCACTGACCTCTCTCCTCCTTTCTCTGTATGACCTTGAAACTCTTCTCAAGTTAGGGTTAGAATCAGCTGCCCTAGCCCTCTTTCTTCATCACAGCCCCAAGTTCGCCTGTCCTAGTGTAGCTCTTCAATACTCTAGGAAGAAAGCACTGATAGCAGATCTCCCTTATGTCTTGCTCTTAGCTAACAGGGAACGAGGCAGCCCGGGTCTATTTCTGGCTCTCTCTCGACACGACGAGGGCGCAGCTTTTGTTACTATTTGGTTGTTGGTTGCTGGGGCCAAGGAGACTTAGCTTTAGGGGGATCTCATGGATGGAACAACGTGGGTGCAAAAGATTGAACATATAAGTATTGACTGCTTGAGAAAAGAGCCCCTTTTCTGTTTAATATTGATATACTGAGAGGCAGCCCGTAGAGCTGGATCCTTTTGGGAGAGCAGTATCTTTTTGACTCCTGGATCTTGCCTCGCGCTCTCCTAAATGTTGCTCTTAGCATTCTTTTCTCTTCCATCGCCCTAGATTAGATCCTCCTGGAAAGACCAAGGTGCAGCCGACGTAGAGGTGGCAGCAGCCGCGGCCCCTTGCACAAAGGAGGATGACAGCTCTTTTAGAAAAGTGGAGGAGTTCAGAATGCAGCTTCCACCCAATACGACGCGAGTTCCCTTAGGGCCTTGCTGCTGGTTGATCTCTGCCACTTTGCAAGCCTCCTCAAAGGTCACGCCGCCAGCAATGAACACGATTATATCGCGAGGCCTTCAGAATGAGAGATAGTAAGCGTTGCGCATTCTCAGCAGATGTCGGATGTAAAGTGGTTGGCGAGAGATGTGCCCTAAGAAAGGAGATGACGGTAGAGGCAAGCCTAGACTAACAAGGCAAAGGACGCAGGCACACGGCTACCATCACGCTGAATGATGGAAAGCACACAACAGAAAAAAACCTGGGATACCAAAAGCGGACCGAGGAAATCAAGTGTCGGAGATATGTCGAAGTAGTCGGACTGGAAGGGAGAGAGAGGCCTCTACCTGTCTCTAGGATTGCCTCCAGATATAGTCATAGGATATTGTTGCTCCCTTAGGGTGCCTGTCATTACATTCTACCAGACGGACCGGTTGAAAGATAGAAAAAAAAAGTTAATTAGCCAGAGTGACCCTACAAATAGGCTTAAACGCAACAAGGTCTAGAACAACGAGGGAAGAGAGCCAAGCTTTGGTAAGGAGGACAGGCTCTGGCTCCCGTCAGCATAACAGCATAGGAAGACACCCTTTCAAGGCTAGTCTTCGGGAAGTATTGCCCAGTCATCCCTCTTCAACAGCCTCTGCTGGCATTCCTGCTCGCACCGCCACCTCTATAAAAAAAGTTCATTCACTCTTTTTCTACCATGAGGATGTTGACCAGCTGTGGCTTATGCTGAGCATAGACGTTTTGTACGCCTTGTAGCCCCTGTGAGACATTCTTCATGAAGCCCTTTAGCACGCCCTTCTGGAACAAGTCGCCACTGCGAGCGGACGTCCCTCCATACTAGCGCGAGACGGCGAAACAACAGAAAGGAGACAGCATGCAAATTAGTAAGGCCGAAGAGCATGAATGCGTTCAGCCGTCGCGGGAGTGATTATGCAAAAGCGTAGCCCATAGAAGAGAACGGAACATGCGAGCCAGAAACGAGGCAGAGACATCAAAAGAGGAAAAGGATGGGATATATGGCTTCACAGCTGTCAGTCAGTTAAAAGGAATACCTGCAAGATTAGATCTAGTAGCTTGACCTTCTCTGAGGAGGCTCCTTGCTCTTGAAGGATTGACTTGATCAGGCTCAGCTATCCATAAAAGATTGGAGAAAAGACCGTAAATGTAAGGGCAAACATGACTTGGAGAAGCTTGAGAAACGGTCAGAGTTGAAACGTAAGAAGAAGGCAAGCTTCTGAATGCCATTATTGCTTTGGCACCATCACAGAGGGAAGCATTACCTGATTCCCCGCCGTATTCTCATACCGAAGAGCGTACAGCAAAGATAACCGCAGTTTGGCGTCTATCTTTATCTGTCCAATGGAGAGTTGGTAAGTACAGACCGTGAAAGGAGAGAGAAAGATGTCGAGGAAGGTCCCAATTAGGTGTGAAGAGGATAACCGGCAATAGATGGTAGCCTCTTCATCAAAGTTAATCAGACCGAAAGGCGTAGACCGAGCAAGAGACAAGACTGAGATAGGGGCGGCGCACACACCACGCACGCCAACCCGGGAAGAGAGGGAGAAAGAGAAGAGAGAGAGAGAGAGAGAGAGAGAAAGAGAGAGAGAGAGAGAGAGAGAGAGAAAGAAAGGGCGAACTTGACAGAGAAAGAGCGACTGAGAGGTACAACGAGAGGGACTGGGGAGAGAGGAGAACTACGGTCCCAGAGTAGGACATTATCAGGTCACAACTCCCAGAAATGGGGGACGGAAGAGAGTTGAAGTGGAGGGACAGACCTTCGGGTTCTGCAATTTATCCATAAGTTCTCTGTGATGTGCTGTCTGGTCATCACTGCATGCCATTTCTTGTTCGAACTGACTCACGTCCATCAGAGCTGAAAGTAGGCATTGAGTGAGCAACTGAAGATACGCCGACAAAGAAGGAGCATGTAAAGAAATAGGACAACAGCTATGGGACAAGTGCCATAATGTTGGTACACGGGACTGTGCCCAGCGCATGGAGGGAGAAGTGGAGGTCTGTGGGTTAGAAAGATGGGACCACAAGAACAGTCGTGTACGGACCGTTCTGCTCAACCAGCCGCGCCAGCTCTGTCATTATAGTGACGTGCTTGGACACTTTGTGACTCTGAGCGCGAAATTGAGGATAATTCTCCATGAAGCGCTGCATGTCCTCTGATGGAAGTAGAACACCCGTTAGAGCAAAGAGCAAGTCCCGGCTTTCCTTTTTTGCTTGCCTCACTATTTCTTACCAATGGATTGTATGCTGTCATTATTCTTTGTCTTCGCCTTGTAGTCGTCCACAAGGCTCTTCACCGCCATCCCTAAGTCTCCAAAGTTGGAGTACATGTGCTGGCGGAAGAAGTCGTCCTGTGTGCAAGACAGCACAAGCTCTCTGTAGGAGACAGGTAGGAAGGCATTGACAGTCGAAAAGTAGGAAAATCAGCCGGATCAAGCGAGGCCGTGGGTACGAGCAATGGTCGCAATGTAACTATAAGAAGGGGTATATGGATGATACGATACAAGCGAGGCAACGATAACGTATGCAGCAGCATGCACCTCATGTCTTCCCTAACTCCAGGAATGCTTCTGAGATCCAGGCGATTGTCTTCTAGGCCCAGAAGCTCGTGAAGCATTGCTTGGTATGTCCATTGGGATAACAGCGGAGTCACGGGGTCGTCCCGTCGATCTAGAATCAACTAGAGCAGAAAAGCTCTTGGTCAGTTAACGTTTATAACGAGCCAGAGAAGGTTAGCAGAGACATATTCTGTTCCCCAGAGGCGCTAAAGTCCTCGGGTTATTTGCGCAAAACGTGGTGAATTGCAACAGGATTGTTGCCAACAAGGAAAGAGTGATTCGAGATCTGATAACCAGTCATCGCAGCCGCCCCCATAATGCAAGATGGGGCGTCAAGGCAGAAGAAACAAGGGGATCAAGGAAGTGAACGGCTCTAAGTCACATGGCTTGACTTATCCTCTTACCAAAATTGGTGGCACTTCCTGTCGCCTGAAGTCAAACAGACCGTCCCTCTGCATGTTTGAGGTCATCTCGTTGGCCAATGCGCGGCAAAGCTCTGAGTTTCCGGAGTACCGGACAATGGGCTTCTTCTTCATGGACAGCAGGGTGGCGGACAGACCCTGCAGAGAAGGGCCGTAAGAAGTGAGTTCAGAGGAGTAGATCGAATTGGAAAGCACTCACGTCAATAGTTCTGTTGAAGATAAGTTGCTGCTGAGGTGTCATGGTTCTCAGTTCTCGAGGGCCGCTCAGCAACAGACTGCAACATTAAAAGAGCGTAGTGAGATTTACGATGAGAGATAAACCAGGACCTCGGAACACTGTTTACTGGTTGTAAGGACAACGATCAAGAGAATAAGACGAACTATTCTGACCTGTTATTCAACGATAGATGAAACAGATCCGGGTTGACTGCGAGGTAGTCCCCAAAGAACTCCTGCACTTGTCTTACCACCTCCAGCTCATCACATTCTGCCAGGCTATCAAGGATGTCTTGTGGTACAATGTTAGAGAAGACTGCGCAGAAGAATTATAAGAGCAAGAGAGAGGGTAAGATGTGGTTAGACCAGCCAGTGTGGTGGCGCTGGTAGCTTCCTCAACCATTCGGCGATCTCTCGCAACCTTCTCCTTGTTGCGTCCCCTTGGACCAATCGTAGAGTTCTCTCCTACTGCAAGCCTTCAGCTGCTCTCGGAGCATTTCTGTTCCTCGAATATTTCCCTTCCCCTCCCAAGGCTTCCACGTGTATCTCCTCCTTTCTAGGGCGACGTACAGATGTGATACTCCCCAAACTTTGGGTCTCTAAGCTCTGCCTTAAGCTGCTGTAGATTTTCTTGTGTTGGCCTCACGAACACGGCAGCCTTGAGGTGGGTCATCCGCTCATGATTGGCGCTCAATGACTCCACCAGAAAAACTGCGGAAACGGGTGGTGAGCTTCTGGAGCAAATAGAAGAGGCAAGAGATCACAAGTGGAAGCCAAGACTCGAGAGAAGACGGAGGGCGAAGATATGACCGAAAGCCCAGGTATCTGCGTACTCATATAGGCAACTCTAGGGGGGAAGAAAAGCTGATGTCCTAATCAATGCCGTGAGAATAATCAGGGAAACAAAGGTGCAGAGATGGCATCAAGCCGGAGACCAAGTCCATCAAGGCAGAAAAAAGCAGCAAAAGACAAGAAGAAAGAGGAAAAAGAACAGCAATAGAGACCAGAGGTCATACAACCAACTCTTTCAGATCTCTACGATCTTAGCAAGAGAACAGACGATGTCAGAGAAAGGCCGTGTTACCTTCTTTCTCTAAGATCTGGGACTGTGTATAGACCATGCTAACTATCTTTGTCTACATAGTTCAAAGGAGTAAGAGCAGCAAAGAGAATAGAGCGGACGAGACACTGAGATGGCGATATCATCGGGTGTATCGTACCCTGTGCAAGTGTCTCACATCAACTTCTCTCTTCTCCTCTCTCCCTTTCTCCTCTCTCTCTCTCTCTCCTCTTCTCCCTCTCTCCTCTACCTCTTTGTTTCCTATCTGCCTCTATCTTTTCCCATATCTGAGTCTGCCTCTGCCTGAGCAAAACCGTATCTCCAGCCAACATAGTAAAGAAGGGCCTTTTTCTCCTTCCTCTTTCCGTTTCCTTGTCCTTACCGTTTCTGGATCTAGCAACAGCACTTTCATTCCCGACAGCTTAGGGTCGGAGACAATCTTATCAATATACAGCCGCACAGCGGCTACAACGTCCGCGCCCATGGCTAAGGCTAGTATAGACGCGAATACTTGCACGAAATAACTGCAGAGTGAGAATGCAGACAGGAAAACGGCTGTGAACCGTCCGTTTGCACCAAACTACCACGGCTGGGGAGGTTGCTATACGAAGAGCGCAAGGACAGAGTAAAGAAAGAAGGGAGTGAGGACCACCAGAGAACCAGAACCTTGATCAACCCTCAGAGAGAGTGCAGCAGAGACAGTGAGAAAAGGAGACAGCGTCTGCAGTGTTGAAGAACCTTGAAGCAGCAGCCTCAGAACATGGATAATCAGATCCTCTAGTGAACAGGCAGCAATGGCAATGAGAAGAAGAGACTCCGTCTGCAATCTTCATATAGCAGCAAAGCAGCAATCTGCTGTTTTATTGTTAGGCTTTGGCGGGGTTGGGGACGTTTCTCCTTTCCTACAGAAGAAAAGCCTGTCTACCTTCCCCTTCTTTCCTTTCGTTTTGAGGACGGGTTCTGTCTCTCAAGGACTAGGGCCTTCTGTCTCTCTTCTCCCCATTCTGTCTCACCAATTCCCTGTCAGTTAACCTCAGTAATGGTCTCTCTCCTTACTCTATCACTGATTTTATCACTGAATCACGTCTCTCTTTCTCAAGCCTGGAAGCGATCATTATTTAGTCTGTTCTTTTTTCTGAATCTGAATTGCTGAGGCGTTCTATTATTTGGGACATAACACCCTGCTGTCTAGTAGGCATTATAATGACGAGGAGTTTAACAGGGTAATCACAGAAGCGCATCTGTAGTTTAGTGGTAAAATACCTCGTTGCCATCGAGGTGTCCCGGGTTCGATTCCCGGCAGATGCAAAACTTATTGCCCCTCAAACTCGTGACGGCTGTGCCAGTTCTGGAATGGGACAGGCTTTTTACCACAATACAGGAAAAGAAGTGGCTTCTTGCTGGCCGAAGTCGTCGGAACAAGAAACTAATTACGGAGTAGGTATAAAGAAGCCTCTTCATCATCATCCTGTCACCGACGACAACAAACGGGAAGCGTGTTTTCTCCTCCTCTGGAAGACGGACGAGGAGGTAATGAATAATCCTCTCGTCTTCTTGGTCTTTTTAGCTCTTTTGGTGGCGCGATTCAGGAGGATGATGAAGATGAGAACGACAGAGGTGCACATCATCACCATATGAGTGAATGCTTGATTTTTTTGTCTTTTTTATAGAAAGTGCGTGCAGCTCTTCATATTATGACCTAGTTAGATTGTAGCAGGTGCCAAATCAAGAGGGTTGCCACCAAGGATACAAGGGGCTGGGGTTCCAAGACCCACTTTGGGAAGAACGAAGGTCGGTCTTGGCAATTATGCAGCAATCGGGTATAGTACTTACGCAAGTACTACTACAAACAGCAGCGAAGCTGAGCACAACCATGCTGGTTAGGTGGTTCCTACTACGAGGCCCAGCGGAGGAATCTTCTTAAGGATGATAAGGCGTGAATTGGGTGTTATATTATCATGATGATGAGTAGAAGAATCAGCTGCACTGCTGCTTCTTATATGTTATAAGAGAATCCTCTTCTATTGCTACTAGTAGGTTATAATCTCAGGGGACTGCTTCTTTGTAGATCGATGACAAGAAGATGAATAAATGGTGGCATCTTACAACGTCTTGTTTCGGCAGCTTGTGTTTCTGTGAGACTTCTACTAGAACTACAAAAACAATAAAAGGGACCTGTCGACAATGAACGAACGCAAGTGAAACCCAAGATGCGGGTATATAATCTCTGTGGAAACCTCGAAGTCAAGCGAATTTTTCCAATGTGCATCTGTAGTTTAGTGGTAAAATACCTCGTTGCCTGGCAACGAGGTGTCCCGGGTTCGATTCCCGGCAGATGCAATGTTGTTGACTTTTCGCCACTAGCATACTTGCCATTTTATCCCTTGGAGAGTACGATGTACTGTATTATTACCGTGGCAACATCTGTTGTTTGTTGATGATGAAGCGTGGAAGACACTTTTTATCGTTCGCCTCAAGCAGCACCCTAGCCTTCATCTACCGCCGTCTCCGGAAGAGAGAATATGTGGATTCTTTGCCATACATTATTGCAGGATAGGGCACGTCGTGGGGCGATCCGTCGACTCGCTTGGTCCCCCCGTCTTGTTATTGACTTTCTTAGCATTTCGGAGGCAGACGATGATGATTACCTTGTTGCATGATGATGCGGGTAACAGCTACTCATGTTTATGTTAAGTTGTACCAGTAATGAACAGTCGGAAGTCAGTAGCGAACACGTACAACAAGCTGGATGAAAAGCAGCAAGGGCTTGCACAGAAGACGAGAGCAATGAGCACAAAGCGGTAAGCAGGAACAAACATTGACAAATTCTACCACAAGAAGCGAGTACTACTACTTGGAGCCCTGGTACATCTAAACTACCTTCTTATTACCTACTCGTACTGGGGTAAGGATAAGAGGTTAACATCCTTGTGGATGAAGATAAAAGGAGAGGGAGGACACCTCGCTGCCGGTCAGCACAGCAAGAGGAAGGAGGAGGCCGGCTGCTGCTGCTGGTGGCACCATTTTCCTTCATCATCATTCAATGGTACAAACGCACCAAATTTGAAAGTGCTTCTTCATAAAGAATGAGTTTGGCAGGTGTGAATTGACAATCAGTATGACCAAATACCTTGTCATTGTTGACCGTTCCCCTTCTTTGTCCATTCTTTTCTTTGCTGTGTAGGGGCAAGTGGTCAATATATTTCACAATGTCAAAAATGGCCAGGTGCGAATAATTTGTCGGTTACACTCGCTCTGATGGGATTCCTGATGATGCCTTGTTCTTCTTGGTACAGTAGCGCCTGATGAGGGAGAGAGCAGCGTAGCAAGAGGAAGAGGCAAGCTCCATAACAGACAGTCGGGAGGACGGAGAGAGCCCAAGCCCAAGAGAAGGGGAGAGAGAGAGAGAGAGAGAGACAGAGAGAGAGAGAGAGACAGAGAAAGAGAAAGAAAGAGAGTGACGGACAGAGAAAGAGGGAGGGAAGTGAGAGAGGAGAAAGAGAGAGATAAGAGGAGCAGCAGCAGCAGGAGGAGTCCAGGGGCAGACCGGAGAGGAAGAGAGATAAAAAGAGAGGAGACGGCATGGTGGCCTATCTGGAAAGGCCTCGACGAGTGAAAATGCACTCAAATGGGGACTTATAGCGTCAAGATGGACTAAGACTCAGAGCATATTCGCACGCAATCCAGGGCCGAACGGGAAGGGACAAAGAGAGAGAGAGAAAGACCACGACGACAGCAACAACGATCGTCTCACAACTTGGGTCGGAGACCAGAAGAGACAGAGATATGAGAAAAATATCCGTACCTAGACTTGCGTCGAAGCTCTCAATACGGGCCTTAGACGGAGGGGCGCTATCAGACGACATAGGGAGGTAAAAGCAGAGGCGACGAGGTAAATAGAGTGGGACGACAAGAATGGAGGCCGCCTCAACCGGCTCTCTCTCCTCAATGGAGTCAGAGGACCTCTCTCAAAGCAGCGGGGACAGTGCCAGGAAGGAGGAGACGATGTTTACACCTGCACCCTTGCCCTGTACAGGCGAGCGGACGGCTTCAGAAAGCAGGGAGCCCAATGCTAAGGGAGAGAGAGAAAGACCTCCCTCGCCCACCCGTTCCATACGCCTTGGAGAAGAGAGTCGGTCTTCCTCTAACGTGTTTCTTACTGCTATCAAAAGTCAGCGGGAAGGGCCCTTGCGACCTACCTTTTCTCTTAACCTCAACGCCGCAAAGGGTGACGCAGGGAAGAAAGAGGAAGAGCTAGCGGCACTGGGTTTTGAGAGGAACTCCGAGATGATGAAGAAAGATCTCGATGTGGGACTGCAGAAATATATC
>FLMG01002679.1:0-20981 GCA_900088475.1 Hyphochytrium catenoides
CGTCACAATCATCACGCGGCCCAAATGGTGAGCACTTTGAAGAAGCTCCAAGACGAGCTCCTCAAAGGAGGCAAGCTGACGTTTGTCCTCTGCCTCCAGACTGACACTGCCCTGGCAGGCCTCCCAGCCCTTCCCCTCCAGCCATGAGGACGGAAACAGAGTATCATCTAAGGATGCAGGCGAGCGAAGTGTGAGAGACATAGGTCTTGCCAGCGCAGGTGCTGGAGCTGAAGGAAAGAAACGGACTAGAGACATATCGAAGACAACGTAGACAATGGGAGACGAACACACAGAACGTGAGAGAAAGAGAGAGAAACTGGTGCACCCGACCGCGTACCCCAATCGAAGACAATAACTGTTTCGGCCTCCTCCTCAGTGCTGTCGACTCTTTCCTTCTCCTTCTCGTTCAGGCATTTGCCAACTGCGACAGTGGCAGCCAAAGCTCCGGCCGCCGACAATTCTGCAGGCGCCTTCTCCTCTCTCAGCAACCCCAATCCCTCCTGCAGCACCCCAGTGGGCTGTAAAACGCTTGGCGGCATTGCTTCAGAGTAGCAATGGCTGGACTATCCCAAAGGAGCTGTCGGCAAGGAGGCGGGATGCCTGACGAGACAGTGCTTCAGGTTTGATTGGCAGACGGCACATGGGCAACTCAAAGTCCAGTCCCAGATGAGAGAAAGGAGAGAGAGAGAAAGAGCGACACCAGCAGGACAAGGAGCAAGAGAGAGGCTTTACGAAGAGAAGCAAGGACATTCTTGGTGTGGCCTTGTATACCTTGGAGTCAACAGAGTGTCTCCTTCTGCATGCAGCGCCAGAAAGCGCGCAGCTCAGCCTCCTAACTCTGCACGTCTCTCCTTCAGTGCTGCGTGCCTTGTGTCTCTGTCACTGGGCTCGTTCAGGCTGAAGCTGTCTCGCCAGCAGACGCGAGCGCAAAGAGAGAACCCTCCTAACACTCTCTCTTTCTCAGGTTTCTATTCGTATCGCTGAGGTTGTCGGTATCAGCTTTGGAGAGACAATAGGGAGAGAAGCGCGAAAGAAAAGAAGAGACACGGCGCTGGCTAAGTGGCGATAGAGAGAGAAGAATGGAATGCGAGGATGCAGATGCGGGCGCGGCCGCAATGTGGGCCTCTTCCTTCATTGGCAAGGGTTAGAAGATGCGACCGTGACTTTGGGAAAAAAGTGTAGAACTAGCAACTGCCGTACAGAAGATGGAGAAAGAGAGACAAAGAGCGACGGGAACAGAAAGCAAGCTGGAGAGAGAGAGGAGCGAGGACGAAAGAAGAAAGAAAGCGAGAGAGCAAAGAGAGAGAGATACTAGAGATAGAGAGAGAGAGAGAGAGAGAGAGAGGGAGAGAGAGATACAGAGAGAGAGAGAGAGGGAGGAGGAGAGAGAGAGAGAAAGAGAGAGAGAAAGACAGAGAGAGAGAGACAAGAGAGACAAGAGAGAGGCACTATGTAAACACTGTAGGGGCCTGATACTAGCTGTTCCAATCTTACTGCTATACATTATCTATAGCCTATACAGATTACTATTCTCGGGTGGGGTATTATTACTACAGTTCCTAGTGCCTTGCGAATCTTCTTCAATTCGGACCCCAGGCGGCGTTACTTTAGGGAACTAATGGCCAAAACCTCTAATATTCGAGGAAAGAAGAGTTTATCTTCGGGTATAAGGAGCAGAGAGATGCGGGCGAGCTGATCTTCAACACAGACTTTCTGCCCTCTTTTTTCTTTTTTGAAGCTTTGAAGACAGTGTCATCGCTTTGCGCTCTATGCTGCGCGCCGGCTAGTGAAGATTCATCATCGTAGAAGCAGGTCCGTCCCTCAGATCATCTGCGGATGTTCGATGCTCTATGAAGCCCAAAAGACGGTGGTAATGGCTGCCGGGAAATAGTAAGTACACTTCTGAGGCAATGTTGGAGGGCGTGATGCGTTTATAGCCCAGTCTCCGTTCTTGACTATGGAAACATGCTTGTATCCCGTCTTCATAGGCTCGCCCCCCGAAAAAGTGGAAGATTACATGTCTGTCCGCGGCTCATTTCCTTCTCCCCCTATTCTACTATTTCCAATTGGCGACATATCTGGCATATACCTGGTCTTCTTTAGATACGGACGCACCAAGTGCTAGGGAAATTATGCAGACACTAGTCCTTCCTCCTCTGCCGCAGTCATTGGCTTAGCGAAAGTGTTGATGCATTGCGGAGCAGGCACACAGATGATAAAATAAAGCCTGGCTTCCGTACGTCGCTGTTTGATTTGGAATGACATATCCTGAGTAACAAGAGGAGGAGGTGTTAAGCTTTTCACACTGATGCTCAGCCGACGCCACACCCAGAGTTATAGAGAGGTTGCTAACCCTATCTTGACTATGGCGACGCTCATAGAGAACCTAAAACCCTTTAAAATGTCGAGTTCTGAGGATAGGTGTATGTCAACGGAGCCTATGCAGTGCTGCTGTTGGTTTGGTCCCTAAGTAAGAGTACACCATTGGAAAAAGATCATCCAACGGATGAAGGTTGTGCACCAGTGCGGCTTTTCATATGCTAGCCTCGTACCAAATTATTGCCGTGATGATCTTGTGTGACAAGTCTAGAGATTAAACGGCAGTGGCCCGACCACAACCTTCAATGCTTTCTTGGCCAAGACCGTGCTAGTAAACAGAGTTTTATATATACGCTGGGGATCGTCCTGACCGTGAACTAATTTCCTCTTTACTCGGTGTAGATCCCAAACATAATAGCGTTTGCCCATAAAGATAGCTGTTTAAACATGGAAGAAAGAGGTCGAGCGAGCCGACGGTCAAAGACAAGTATTGGCTCATCCAGAGGATTTTGTATATCCCTTACACTCTTATAGGACGCCGTGGCATAGTTGTCAGTCTGCGTGTCCCACAACGACCGAGATGCGACCCGCACACCTTGATCCTTGTTCTGCCCAATCGTGACCTGAACGATGATCTTATATCGAGGGAACTTGCACTCGTCTGCAGCAACACAGGGTAGTAGGCAGTTGTGTCATTATATTCGAGTAGAGGGTTATAGTTCAATGCCGGACAGTTACCTTTGATGCGCTTCTTGATTGTCTCAGCGATGGTAATAGCCCATTCTTTCGAATCTTCGTCGCTAAAGCTCTTACCTTGCAGCGTCTCCGTAAGCACTTCGTCCGCAATTTTACGTGCTTTTGATGGAAGGAATCTGCGCAGAGAACCAAAGGGGTAGTCAGATCCTGCTTTGACTGCTGCGGAGAAACAGGAACGCATGGCATCACTTACTGCTCACCCTCGCCAGGGCCCATTATATACGTCGGCTCAAAGACTTCTATGACCTTTGGAGTCATAACCTGTAGCTGCGGTACAGGCTGAGGGCTTTCAGGCGTCATGGTTTTGACGAAGAAACTCTTATAGAGAAGCCGAGCACAATGTCCTATCAAGGTGTGGGCGACCGCCTATCCGACCGGTGTGGAAGCTGTACTGAGCTCTATAATAGCTAAACCCTTCTTACGTGTGCGCTCTTTCTCGTTACGGCTCCTTTCAACAGCTTTTTGGTTTGCTGGAGGTTGACAAGAGCAGCCCTTCTGGAAGCTGATCACAAATGGATATGAGCCTTGCTTCGGCAGACCCTGAACGGTTCGTGCTCTGGTAGCTTTCGCGGTAGGTCCACAGGTGTCAATCAACAAGTGTGTCGTCATCATCGCCAAAACTCCGACAGACTTGGCTGTTATTATTAGAAAACCCAATAATATCACTCGGCAACTCTTCATCTCCAGCTCATGCGCGACGCTTCAATAGCTTACTGATTACTGAAAACAGATATGATAATCTCACTTATGAATTCTGTGTTTGATTCTCTGACTGATTCTGACTCACAAAAGGTGCAAGAGAGCGTGAACCGAAGCGAACAGTCACTGGATTTGCTGGGTCATTCGCTCCAACCTTGCCAGGCCGCCCGCAGGTGCAGCAGTGCAAGCTCTTCTCACCTGCTGAGCCATCAATCATCACTTCCTCTCAGCCCTGAGATGACTAGTTCTTCTACTACCCTTGCTCCTCACCGTGGTAGAATCAGCAGCCCCCACACTTCGTCCAATGCATCTTTGTACCATGGTTATTTTTTTGGAGTCGGACCCAACAGCTGGTCGCCAAAGGCTGCCTTGTGCTGCTTTTTTCCTTCTGCATGAAGATTGAAGAAGGGCTGTGTTCTCAAAAGGGCGAGCGTTTGGCCTTCTCCAGACACACCCTATCGAGTTCCTACAATTTCTAATAGCATCCAATAGCCGGACACTTGCAAACAGTCCCGATTCCAGAGGCATTAGCAGGTTTACGACTTCTCTCTTCCCTCGACCTCTTCGGACGACAGTGCTGTCCACCGTGGACAGACTTAGATTCCTCCTCTGTGTACCAGTTGTGGCTCCTGGTTTCCTCTAAGCAGGCTGACTGATCTTAGCAAGGAGCTATGACTGAAGAGAGCAATGTGATGAACTCTTGTCCACATCTTTTAGATAGAGGCACAGCTTCTCGTCGGTTAGCTCTCTGAGCCAGCCAGCCATGGTGGCTGTAGGCAATCACTTTGAGATCTCCCTAGTTCGTGACAAAGCAATAAAAAGGTTAACCTCAACACGGGGGAAGCCATCAGGGCCTTCCTGACTCTCAAAGCTTGCTAGACCATATTGAGTACCCTTTCTTGCTAAGCCCTGTCAAATACCCTGCTTTCCTTTGCTCAACGCTGGTGCTACAGCTAACGTAGACAGCTACGTTTCGACTGCTTGTCCAGCTGTCAAGCATTTCCCTAAAATCCGACGCCATTGGAAGCGTTAGAACTATCTGTGCTGACAAAATCCGCATATCTTGAAGCCCCACCTTCGTTCGTGGTTCGATGATTTCCACTTGTCCACGTTGCGGGGAGCCCTTCGGCTCTCCCGAAGAGAAATTTTGCGGTTATTGTGGAGCTCCTCGCCGCCCGCCATCCTCAGCGTCAATGCACGGAGCCCCAGAGCAGCATCGTAGCCATGTTCCACCAGTCGCTCAGACAGCGGTAACAAATGAACATAGTACGAGCAACTTGAGCATCCCGCGTTTCTACAATCATGATGATGGGAATCCGTCTGTACTAAGAGATAGGACCGGAGAAGCTGATAGCTATGGGTACCTTCTGCCCCTTACTGGACGGTGGAGAGCTAGCATTCTCACTGCCTGCCTTCGGCATCCACTACCAAACTGCTTAATGCCGTGGTGCCTTCCTTGCGTCACCTTCTCTCAGATCAATGCACGGCTTGGAGTCCGATCTTACCAGAGCTCTCTCATGCTATCGCTTAGCATTTGGCTTGGGATGATGCTAGCAGCGGCGCTTGCAGGCTCATTGACTTGCGTAGATGATGGATACTATCAGTACGGCCGGTACTATACATATCGTAGGTGCAGTTATGGAGTCCTCTACGCATTCGGGTCATCCTTTGCAAGTCTGTTTGCCGTCCTGTGGCTCATGTTGCTCATTGCTCAGCGTAGTATCGTGAGGCGGCTGCTGTCCTTACGTGGTAGTATTCTCTCGGACTGCTGCTGGTCGTTTTGGTGTGGATGCTGCTCTCTGGCGCAGTTGGGCACTCAAGTGGGCTCCTATAAGCCTGGCTCTTGCGACTTCAGAGCACCCCCGTTCAGAGAAGCTCCCGGTTATTACTATGGCGGAGTCATGGCGACCCCAACTGCGACACCTCCATCACAACCGGCGGCCGTCGCTGAATCCAGAGTGTAAGCAGACTATCTGCCTGCACTATCTCTATAGTACATAGAATGGGCAATAGCAATGGAAGCCCTGGTCCGCCATTAGTCTATATAAGAGCCTGTGCACTAGGTAGACCCCGGCTGGTTTTAAAACGCCGGTGGCGCCGGTAAGGCTTTCTCTCAAGAAGACGTACACGATAAAATCAATATAGATAAATAGAAGTGTTGACGCGCTGGCATTTGACTCATTGCTTATAGCGGTCCCCTACGTCTATAGATGGAATCCACAGAAAAAATTGACACATTGACCGCCTTGTTTACTGTGGGGAATAGAGATAGGAGAGTGCTACAGGCTCGTCTTGGAGGTTTCCGGAAAGAGAGACCGCACAGAGATGTACCAGCAGGGCTAAGTGTTGTTGAAGCTCCTCTGGTGTGTACGCATGTATTTCAACGCATCACCTGTCTTGTTGGATTCCTTTGGATCAGCTTTGCCCGTCCAACAACTAATAATTCAGGGCTCTTCTTGATTATGCTGCCGGGCAATGAACAAGGCACCAGGTCCTGAAGCCTGTCCTTCCGCATTAATTAGTTCCCTACTGAGCTCTCATATATCTTTCCTAGCAAGTCATATCGTCTCTCGACCATGTGCACTCATCATCATAGCTTCATCATCGTGGATCCTCCTCGCCTGACAGCCAGCTCTTCATGAATGAAGAAGAGGAGAGGTGGTCCAAGGAACAACAAGGGCGTGATGAGTGATAAGAAGAAGGAAGAGAAAGAAGCTCCGTCCGTTACATACATCGTCAGGCTGAAGCGCCAGGGGTATATCTGGGGGATCCTGGGGGATGAGAGAGAGACAAAGAAGATGCGAATCTTCTGAAAACCCAAAGCTGCTGAAGAGCTCTTCGCCCCAGACAGAGCGCGGCCGCCGCAGAGATTATCGGGAAGCTGTCATCGCCTTTATGAGGGACTACGCTGAGCCTGCACGCAGATCCTCGCTGGGATATAGAAGTATAAAGCGAGATACATCTATAAGAGAGGCATTGGCGTTCGGACAGAGAGCTGCACGAGGCGATAAAATGATATCACGGCAGTAAGGAGGTTCTACCTGAGCGCACTTCCTAGCAGCATGTAGTGCTGATGTCCACAATGAGAGAAGAGGTCATCTCGCTCTCATCAGTTCAGCCGCAGCTGTCACTCACTGTCTTCTCGTACATCTTGGCGTCCCGTCACCGAGAGTGGCGCGATGATAAGCATTATTCGTCCCAGATGCTCCAGTAGATCTATAAGTTACGTCTCCAAAGCCCGGGCCTATCTCAGACTCCGCCCCTCTGTGGAAGCGTGCAGATTCTCCCATTCGCATTACACGTGGCACACTCCTGTTGTCCAAATACTGAAGGAGCGACGACTCCGCGGCATGCAGAGCTCCCTGCGACCACCTAAGGCGACGAAATTTAGAGCGCTAAGCGCTATGGCGCCATCAATGGCCGTACAACGGGGCCGTTATTTGCCCAAACTGTTTCACCCAGCGTCCATCGCAGGTTCGTCTTTGTGCGCCCCTGTACTGTCGTTATAGCCGTCCATTAAGCGGTCAAAATGCTTTAAGAAATGACTTTCCGCTCTCTTCTATAAAGTGTTCGGTACCACCGGATCCCCGGAGGATGTGGCAGGCTCCCAGCTGCTGAAGAATCTTACGGAGGGCAGAGGAGCAGCCAGCAGACGCGAACCGAGACGAATATATGTCGTCAATGACTCAGTGATGGCCATTGACGACGTTGAAAGCTTCGCCAGGTGGGCTTACTATCTCCTTTCTGTCGGCAGTGCGATAAGAGGACCTTCGCTCAGGTACTTCTTGTACGCCTTGTGATCTTCTTTGCCGCCTGTAGCCTTGAGATGGTTCCTGAAGCTCCGGATATTGCTGTTATCCTCAGTCCTGCGACAGAAGTTCCTGCCATTATTAGATGTAAGCAAGCAGAAAATGGATACTTCCCTTTGGCTTCAACTCTCTTATCAACGCCCTTTATTAGATAAGGACATGGGGCTTCTCCTATCTGGCCTCAGATCATACTTTCTGCCATAGGCTCTATGCATTGAAGTTCTAATGCCTTGTAGACTCGGCCTGTTCTTTCTGTAGACTCGGCCTACTCTTTCTTTAAAGGAGCCGCTTGATGTCGTGTTTGCCGCTCTGCTCGTCTACTAACACTTATCCTCTGCTTTGATGGAAGCCTGCGTTCGAAAGGAAGTGAAGATCGCAGTCGTAATGAGCAAAGGTTTCAGGGAATGTGGAGAGCGAGGAAGGCTGCTTGAGGAGGAGCTATTAGAGATCTCTCGGAACACGATCACAAGGTGTTTGCTTCTGAAAGGGTGGTCAACTCAGGCAAACTCTTTTGCAAATCTGCTACCTTGCTGACCTAAACTCTGTTGCTCTGTGCCGCCTGCTTCTGGTTGTCCCAGTATAGCCTAATAGTAACCATTGCACTGTGTTACTTTGCTGCTCAACCTGTTCCGATACTACAGAATCCTTGGTCCAAACAGCAGTGGAGTGATGGTGCCCAGCGAGGGACTAAACATCACATGCTTTCCCTGCCTCTCTTCCCCTGGACGAGTGGGCTTTTTGTTCGAAGGGTCTGGCGGCTCTTCGCTAGTCGACTGGAGCCAAAACCAGAAGCTTGGGGTCAGTGCCTACGTCTCTGTGGGAAACAAGTGCGACATTAACTGGGGTAAGTTTGCGCAAGGAAGACAATTCGCAGATACCGAGCGCTTATTGCTCTTCTCATATATACCTTTCACACCTTTCTCCTCTCTGCATACCTGCTGTCCATGGAGTGGATTGTCCTTTGTATCTCTGGCTCTAGAGGCGAATCAGACTTAGCAAATCGCCTAACCACTCTTCGGCCTTCCTTGCCGCGTAATCGGGTTTCTGCTTTTACCTCTACTTGTAGGCGACATTATAGGCCTCTTTCGGGATGATCCTAACACCAAGGCCCTATGCCTCTTTATTGAGTCAGTCGGGCAGAATGCCCGCAGCTTTATCTCTTCAGCTCGGGAGTTAGCCTTACGCAAGCCCATAATCGCTTTACATGCCGGGAAGACAAAGGAAGGAGCGCTTGTTTCTGCAAGGGACTCAGGCGCACCAGCTTCAGATGTCAAAGTTCTGGAAGCAGCTCTTTTGCGCTGCGGCATCCTAAGAGTGGTACGCTGAGAAGCGTTCGCAGTGACCGTAGAGAGGCGGTCTCTCAGTCACCAACTCCGCTGGTTCTTGGTAGTTGATGTTCGTTGACCTCTTGTTCGTTGACCTCTTGTACTTTCATCTTCTTCTTGGTTACGCTCACTCTCTTGTCCTACGCTCCTCCGAGATTCGCAGGGAGAGCTTACTTTAAGTGCTCCATTCTCCTACGTCTCTTCAAAACAATCTGACGGATACCATATGCTATGCAGACTGCATTAGTGTCTAAGTGTGGCGTGTCTGTTTCCTCCTGTCTGTTAAGATAACAACCTCCTTATCACAGGGAACCCTGAGTACACTCTACAAGGCGGCAATGACTCTTTCTCTCCAGCCAATCCCTAAGGGACCACACTTGTCAATCATCTCCAACAGTAATGCCGCAAGTGTCCTAGCCACAGATGGACTCATCTATAACGGCGGCCAGCTCGCCTCCTTCAGTGAAGAGACGAGAGATGAGCTGCAACGCCTTCTCCCTCCACACTCTAGCCCCGACAACCCTATCTCTGCTGCGCATGCAGCGACTCCTGAACACTATCAAGAGGTAAGAATGCCTAGCCATAGACATCAGGGATATCTTCTCAAGCTCCTCAGTGAGAATTCAGCCCAATACCCTTTGCCAGCTGGTACTTACCTTGTTCAAAGTTGCAGCCGAACCAATTAGATGTCTTGGAAGCTTACGAAAGCGGTGCTAATGGGTAGCTGCTTTTTGCCTCTTAGATAATAGAGACCGTTCTGAAGGACCGGCAGACAAGCGGTGCGATGATCATCCACACGCCCGAGCCAGGACTCTCTCCTCATACGGTCGCCGAGACCATCACGTCCGTCCGAAAGCCACCAGGCAAGATATTGATGGCCTGCTTCATGGGAGGGAACGACGAAGTGGAGGAAGGTAGGGCCTGGAGAAGCTCCTTTAAGATCTTGGACTGCTTCTCGTCTCTCACTCTATTGCTGTTCGCGTATGATCTTGTGCGCGAGAGGCTCACTCTAAGCGTTAATATGTAGCCAAGAGGCTGTGCATTGAGAAGGGCGTTCCTACTTTCAGGTTCCCGGACACGGCGGCGAGGGTTTTTGACATCGTGCAGCAGTATTCCTTCTCCAGGGATAGGTAAGAGGCAGCGGAGGCCGCCACGGAGCCTGCACTAACCAGGAATCCTACCTTTGTGCTTGGGCTTTAATTTGGTGCTACGTCGACCTCACATTGCCTGTCTGATTTTCTTCTCTATCTCTGTTATTTCTTTCCCCTCTCCCTGGGTGCCTCGGTGTCCCTTCATCTCTCTTCTCCTCTCTCTTTCACTTCTCACACACTCTCTCCTTTGTGTGTGTGTGTGTGTGTGTGTGTCTTTCTCACTTTTCCCTATCCATACGCCAAGATTCACGGGAATCTCTTGACTCAGGCTGTATGAGACGCCTGTGTATCCTAAGAAAACCATGGAAGTCATAGAGGAGCGCAAACGAGTAGAGGCGTTGATAAATGTCAGTGAGAAGTATATGCGATCGTCCTCTGGGTTATCGTTGCTTATCTTTGGCTCATGCTTGACGCGTAGGCTGCGAGGGCGGAGAACAGGCACTACCTCACCCAGTCGGAGACCTCGTTGCTTCTTAATCTCTGCGGCATAGAGTTACTTCCTTATGAATTAGCAAAAACTGAGGATTCCGCCGTTGCCCTAGCGGAGCGCTTAGGTACACCGAATGTTCTCAGTCTCAGGGACACTGTACTACCATCTTCTATCCTCACACCCACTTCTGTTCCTGCGTCTAGGCTTCCCAATAGTGATGAAGCGGTTAACAAGAGTTGGCAGAAGAGATGCCGTCCTGGGCCTCACCGACGAGGAGTCCGTCCGCCGTGCATTCTGTCTCCTCCAGTCGACAGACGGTCGTGGCAGACCGCCATCCGAGGAAGGGAAAAAAAGAGAGCAGTTTGCGGGAGTCAAGATCCAAAAGATGGTTCATGCTGGATATGAACTCCGTTTGTCCAGCAGAGTGCATCACGCGGTAAACTTCTTCAGTCCCGCTCCAATGAACGCCGCCTTTGCCCTGCCTTGGCCATAGATCCGGTTCAACATGTACCGTTCGTTCTTGTCCTTCTACTAGCAAATGCTGCCCCCCTGACTGCAGTCCTGACTATTCTGTCCATCGCAGTTTGGACCTATCATTGAGTTTGGAGCAGGAACAAGATTGGGAGGAGAATTTCAAGATGACGCGGTAGGCTTGCCTCCCTTAACCTCAACCCTAGGTGCGAAACGAGAATTGGCCCTCCGTAGCGGAGAAATATGGGTGCGAGGATAGGGCACATCAGAGAGCGTTAGGGAAGAAGGGAGAGACGAAAGAGAGAGGAGTATTCAAGGACAGAAAAGAGAAGACAGAGAGAGAGAGAAGAGATTGGGAGAGAGAGAGAATGAGAGAAAGAGAGAGGAGGAAGAGACGTAGAGCGGCATATAAAAAGGTGAAGGAAGCGGAGGGATCAGAACAAGATAATTTTGCGCACTTCCCTGATATGATAAGCCTTTCTCCCCTTTTCTTCTTCTTCTCTCCTACTGCAGCTCGTCGCATGATGGAGAAGACGCGTATCTACAAAGCTCTCAGGGCCACATCTTACACTCTACCTTCCCTCTCCTCCGACTCTAAAGCCGCTGCTAAGCGCGAGCAGGGCCTTGAGACACTGGAGTGCGCCATGGTGCTCTTTAGCGAGATGGTGGCAGACTTTCGCTATGTTAAGGCTGTCACTGTGAACCCACTCCTCATCATCCCAGATGAATACGACCGGTTGACGCGCTTGGTTGCGCTGGATGCCTCTGTGTCTCTCTACGACAGAGAGACAGGAGAAGATGAGTTAGTCCCCACAGCCATCCTTCCCTACCCTCAGCATCTGGTGCGCAGAGTCTTTCTCCGTGACAAGGAGTTCACGGTTCGGCCGGTCAGACCGGAGGACGAGGAGCGATTGAGAGAGTTCCATCAAGACCTGAGTGAGGACACAGTGAGGCTCAGGTACTTCCAGGTAAGGCCACCACAGTGTCAGATTCACTTTTTGCGAAGCGTCTTCGTCTTCTACTTTCTCTCTCTCTCTCTCTCTCTCTCTCTCTCTCTCTTTCATACACACAGACACACGCACACACTTGTAAGGATGCAATTGCCTCTAACGATACTCTCACCTTCCTTCTCTTAACTCCTACCCTTCATTTACCTTATATGGAGAACTGCTATAGCTGCGTTTTCCTTCCCTTCTCGACTGTCTATCGACATAAGACCCTCTCGCTTATATAGCCATTCCGCAGAATTTCCGTCTTTCGCAAAGGGTTTCCCATGAGCGTCTCTCTCGGTCCTGTTTTATCGACTATTCGCAAGAGATGGCTCTACTCGTCCTGGAGAAAGGCACACGGCGAGTCCTAGGAGTGGGCAAGCTTTTCAAGCACTCCGAGGCTGTGTCCGACATCCCCACAGCTGAGTACGCGATCCTCGTCCATGACAGCGCCCAGCAGCAAGGGATAGGCAGTCTCCTCATGGAGCAGCTCATAGAAGTGGGTGCACGCGACTGGGGACTGAGGAAGATTGTGGCTGACGTCCTTCCGACAAATGCGGGAATGAAAGCTCTTTGTAAGAAATTTGGCTTCTCCAGCCACTATGATCAAGAAGAGGGAGTGCTGAAGATGGAGTTATCTCTTTCTCCCTCTTGAAATTGAAGAAGAAAGAAAGCAAGGCACAAGATATTGCCAAGACCTTGACTTCCTCTCAAATTGAGATTTTGATTCCCTGAAGCCCTAATAAGTGTTGAAGAGATAACTGAGTCCGTTTTTTAGTCAGAGCTCTTGCCTAGCTCGGTTAGATGGGCCAACCCTGGTTCAGGAGGGTAGCGAAAGAAAAGTATCTGTAAGGATCAGGCCGCGCAATGACCTTCTAAGCGATAGGTAACTATGTAACGAATGCTGGCCACCTGCTACCTATCAAGACTTAGGCATCAGCGTCAGAGGTGCGCAGGAGACAGCGCGCAAGTCGAGCGGTCAGAGTGGTGGCCATTAGCTAGGGGACAACCCACAGGTTATTGCACCCAGGGAACAGGAAGGCTGCAGAGTAGTTGAGGAGCATCAGCGGATCAGAAAGCTTTCAGGAGCTCCTTATTGGTATTCTAAGATGCGACTGAACTCTTCCTCAGTGAAAGATAACTGCTTGGCAGCCTCCATGTGGATTTTCTGACGCTTTAGGATGTCGATTAGCTTCATCTGCTTCTTAAACGCGTTTAGCAGCTCCACCTAAGGAGAGACACGGACCAACATAGCAGGCGGAAGGTGTGAGAAGGGTGGATTGCACCTGTATGTACAGGGAAGTGGAGCTGCGAGTTGTTTACCTTCTGCTTGTCCAGCCGCCTATTTTCTGCAAGAAGCTTGTCTCTTTCCTCTCTGTATTGTTTGCCTTCCTGATGGTGGCGGTCAAAATTCCATGAGATCTCAGTGCAAACTCTGCCCGTCCTTTCCCTTCCCTTTGATGGATGCTTACCTCCTGTTTGACCGAGCGGTTCTCCTTTGCAGCATTGCGATACTTCTCCAGCTCTTCCAAGGCTCTATTTAGACGGACCTATTTAGTAGAGCAGTAAGAAGAGGTTAGCTCTCCGTTGACGTTTGTCACAGCGCGTATCTTTCCGAGAGCTTGGTGGCTCCTACCTCTTGGGTCCTGGAGTCCTGCAGACTCTGCTTTGTTGACTTCTTATAATTTTCAAACTCTTTCTTTAGTTCCGTGAGCTGTACGAGGTAACGTTAACTTGGAGGCTCGTGACAGCATTGTTTAGCTCCTTCTCGTTACCTCTCTTTCTCTCTGTGTCTCTCTCTCAGTATCTCTCTATCTCGCCTCTCTCTCGCTTGCTCTGTCTGTCTTCTTTCTCGCAATCTCCAGATGTCTCTCAAGGGCCCAGTCACATCTCCGATGACACTAGGTTGTTACATCTTCTTACCTCCTTCTGCAAATTGGAGGTCTTGCCTTGCTCTTCAGAGCTGAAAGGTAGACGTCAACATTGTGAAAAGCCCAAGGTACCCTTAGATAGGATCATATGTTCTTGTCGACTTCAGAGAAGAGAGGAGTATCCTAAGGATGAGAGCACATACAGTTGGGCCTTAAGCTTGTCTGTTTCCTTCTGGGTCGCACTGAGCGACTTAACAAGCTTCGAGTACGAATCGTCCTTCTGCAGCACCTCTTCTCGTTTCTCCCTGAGGTCAGCAGCCTATGGAAGAGACGGTTCAGGCCTCCGTCGTCGTTCTATCCAGAAAACTGTCGGGTTAACTTGAGTACTACGATAGACAAGCTTTTCTCTCTCTCCTTCACTCCCACACCGCACTAATCCCTCAGTCCTTCTACTCTTAACGTGACTTGTGGCTCCTCTATCCGTCCGGTCATCCTCACCATCTGCGCTTGCGTTAGAGAAGCTTGCTCTAATTCGTCCTGCATCACAGCAACCCTGGCCTTATAGTACCGCACGGCCGCCTCAGGGCCCAGCCCTGTCGTCTCTGCATGATCTTCTAATTCTAAAGACTAATAGGCAGCAAATGCGCAGCAAGAGGGAAGTAGACAACCAAAAGACAAAGAGTAGCGTTAGGGGAGAGTATGCAAGGTGGGAAGATTGACATCGTCTCACCCTCTTCACTTGCAGAGCAGCCTGCGTTGGTGCGGGAGACTGTATGAGACAGAGCGTTAGGACTCTTTCGTGGGAGACTGCATGAAGAGCATGCCATAGCCCATCCTCCTAACCTTTTGGGGTGGCGTGTTCCTCCTGGCACTCAATCGAGGTTGATCTCGTTGGCTGGTGGCAGAGGCACTGGTGGGTCTGGAAGATGATAGTGGCCGGGTGTCAGTGCTGATGTTATGAGCGTCATGGAACTATTCTCGGTAAAGCTTAATGATCTGGCTGCCTATGTGTTTACCTGCTTGGGGGTCTCTGGCTCTCGCCCTGCACCTGGCTCTCTGTCGGCGCCGATGGTCTGTCATTCTTGTTTGCTGCGCCGGCGGCTGAGAAATCGATGTTAAGGTCCTCCAATCGCTTCAGAACGCTTTGTTGCTGAGCATCAATCTGCTCATTCCGTCTGAGGTATTCTTGCTGGGAAAAGGGCACCAGATAACTCACCAATGGCTAATCACATGAGCATCGGGGAACAGCGTCTCACCTCTAGCAGTTCCAGATCCTTCCGTAGTGCCATCTTGACGCCCCGAGCTCGCAGGGCAGCGCACTGGGGTGATAGAGACGGCAGAGGCTACGGAGGGGGAGCTAGTGGCGAGAGCTCCACAAGACTGGTAGTGTGCGCTTAACTACGAATAAACGCACGCTCTGCTAGCGATGTATTGTGTAAGGCTAGAAGCCTTTACGCTCTTCTGGTCCACAGCTAAGGACCCTTCCATCACCCTAGCACTCATTATGCGAGCCCAGCCTCTCTCAGACACTAGTAGAGGCGCTTCTTATCTTCTCATCGCGGTTACCGAGCTTCAGAATGGGCGTCTGCAGCTTCTTCAGAAGCTTCATCGTGTGACTTCTTTGCCCTGCTGTCGTTTCGAACAGGTCATTCCTATTCCTGATATGACAACCATATGGATAGATATCACGAATCAATGCTTGAAACAATGCAAGGTCATCGCCTCGAGGAAGAACGAAGGCCGATAAGTCTATGTCTCATGACCAATACCATCATAAACACAGGGGATACTCAACTCTAGAGCAGCAAATGACCATCAGGAAGAGGACAAATGTTGTGTCATAGAAAGGGTGCTTGGTGCGCTCTAAACACAGATGGCTATGAGTTACTGACACCGATCGTATTACTATGTTGGCGTTCCAATGTAATAAGAGTACTTATGGTGTCACGTTCGGAGGATACTACTATTCATTAGCATTACTATCCCTTCAGAAGCTCATCGCGGCAGTGGCTGGCAGACAAAGCGCCAGCTTCGGAGACTTAGCAGAGATTTCTGCACCTTCGTTTCTCGATAAATCAAGCTCCGCGCGCAGCATAGCAGTGGAAGGTAAGATCATAGCATGGTTTGGTCTCATAGGGTTGGAGCAGTGAGGCACCCCCTATAAGGAATCAAGGTGTTGTTATAGAAGAGTATTTTCGCCGGGTTCTCTAAACTGTTCTCTGCTCCTCTCCATGCCTTTCACAATCAGTATCTTAATCTTATGCAAGGCCTAATGAGATACTTGATGCGTAGGAAAGGTAGTGAACCATGTCTGCATCTCCTAAGAAGGCTGCAGGAACGCCCAAGGCTTCAGAGAAGCCTGAGAAGGTGCCCAAGGAGGAGGTTGAGGCTGAGGAGGATAGCGACGATGAGGTTCCTGAGCTCGAGGAAGCTGGCAACGGCCCAGAGGCTGATGAGGATAGCCGCGCAGGCAAGCAAAACAGAAGTGAAAAGAAGAGCAGAAAGGCTATGCAAAAGCTTGGCATGAAGCCAGTGACGGGTATTCTACGTGTCACTATCAAGAAAAGCAAGAATGTGAGTTTGGGCCGAGTTCAAGAGACCACCTCTCATCAACCCCCTGACGAACCCCTTCCCATTGCATGTATAGATCCTTTTTGTCATCCACAAGCCTGATGTATTCAAGAGCCCCGCTTCCGAGACCTATATCATTTTCGGCGAGGCCAAGATCGAGGATCTTAGCAGTCAGGCTCAGTCTGCTGCTCAATCCGCAGCTGCTGAGCAGTTCAAGCAGCCAGAGGTAGGTTCTGTGCGTTCGTGTTGGTGCCGATGGCAGCTTTCTTACTTTTCTCTCAAACACTTACAGGCACAGCCTGCTGACAACGCAGCTGCCGCTGAGGATGAGGAGGAGGTTGATGAGACTGGTCTTGAGGCAAATGACATCGAACTTGTCATCAGCCAGGCTAACGTCTCACGGGCAAAGGCTGTAAAGGCTCTCAGGAACAACAACGGAGACATTGTTAACGCTATCATGGAACTGACAATGTAATTGTCATGGAATAGAGCGAGTCTCCCGGCGCAAGGAGCGACAATAAACCTCTCCTCTCACTGCTTAAGCCCTTCTTTCACTGGTTATTCAGGAGTCTTTGCATCTTTGATAGGCTACATTGCTGAGCAGCAGCTTGAGGATGCAGGTTAGTGCTTTAAGGTATTGGCAATGTCGCAGCGCGAGGAATACATCGACATGGAAGCAAGCTTATGATGTGGTGGATGTTGCCTCAAAGCCTTCCGAATGGGCTGGTGGAGGTGGTTTGCTTATTATTGGTATCGGGACAGCTGTCTAGACCTCTTACCCACCAGGTGCACACTCCTTGATTTGTAGCCAGGCCACCACCCTTTTCATTGTCACACAGATAGCACAACAGCCGAAGCTGTCCTTACTCGGTTAACAAGACGGGGAAGCACTACTTGCCTTGATCAGAGCTCCTCCGTGATAAGCTGCTACGCTCAGACCATTGCCACGTCTATTCACACATGATCAGAGCTCCTCCTCTGGTACGAAGTGCTCTTTGGGGCAGAACTTGCTTGAGCTCTTCTTGGGCATCAGACGTCTTTCTCTTGCTCTTTCCCTTCCTGAACCTCAACTCCATAGATCTTGAACATGATAATCAATCCTTTCCAAAAGAAAGACTTTTCCTCTCCTGGGGGTCGTCAGAATGGTCGGGGAAAGGAATGCAAGAAAGCCCATGAGATGCAAAACGGGGTTTAGAGAAAGTTCTGCATTGTGGAATGTCAGTATAGGTTGTATAACAGGCACGCCAAATCAATAGCGAAATAAGGTTCAAAGAGATTAATTCTTAATACGCACTTGGCTCTTTTGTGATTTCACTTCGCACAAGAAAGTTTGGTCAGAAGTGACGAAAGAAGAAGGGCGAGACAGAGGCATGCCACACCTAGTAGAAGAAGAGATGAGTGAAGAGAAGAGATATGATGATAAGAAATCAAAGAAAACGCGAGAAAGAGGGGAAAGAGAGAGAGAGAGAGAGAGAGAGAGAGAGAGAGAGAGAGAGAGAGAGAGAGAGAGAGAGAGGCCAAAAGACAGTGGGAAACTGGAGGAAAAGTGAGGGTTGAACTCTCTTTGTAAGCTTTGTACTGTATGAAGGCTGTGAGAGACGAGGGCGATGTCTGCCCTGGACGACGAGGCTTGTGCCTGACGCCTGCCTCTCTGAGAGCTCAGGCCTCACTCGCATTGCTCTCCAGCTGCACACTCATCGTCAACTCAGCGCTGGCCTGACAACCGAAGGAAAGCCAAAGGAAAGGGAAGTCATCGATGGTCAACTGACAATTGCTGCGCCTCAGAGAGCATCCAGAGATACGCAGAAGGTCCTGAAACGATAAAAGGAGGCCAGCCTCAGCTGTTCTTGTCAAGGAAGGAAGCATCAGAGGCGTCCTCGAGCACAGAGGAAGCAAACAGACTTACAATGGCAGATGCGAAGGCTCGTGAGGTGAAGGTGGTGCTGCTGGGAGACACCGGAGTAGGGAAGTCAAGCCTGGTCTTGCGCTTTGTGACGAACAACTTCAAGCCTTACTCCGAGAGTACCATTGGGTGGGTGCAATGGACAGAGGAATCAGCCGCAGTGCTTCCTCTCTCTCTCTCTCTCTCTCTCTCTCTCTCTCTCTCTCTCTCTCTCCCTCTCTCGCTCTCTCTCTTTTTCTTTCTCGTTGTCTCATTTCCTACTCAGTGTTGTTTCATTTCTCCTCTTCAGAAGTCTTTCCGCCCCTGGATTTCCGCTTGGAGGATTCTGCTGATCTCTCTTTCTCGTCATCATCTGTTCTTCTCTCTCTTTCTCTCGCTCTCTCTCTTGATCAGTGCCTCTTTCATGTCCAAGATGATAATGGTGGACGAGGTGCCAATCAAGTACCAGATCTGGGATACGGCGGGTCAGGAAAAGGTAAGCCAATCTTCGCACGCCTTTGCACTTCCTTCTGCCCTTTTGAGGCTGACCTCTCCTCGCTGCCTGCAGTACCATAGTCTAGCTCCCATGTACTATAGGGGAGCTGCCGCAGCCATCGTCGTCTATGACATCACGAGGAAGGTAAGCAGAAGAATTCCACCTCTAAGAGGTCCTCTCTGCCGTCCTTTTCCTCGTCATGGGCGGCGCTTTATCTAAGCTTCTTTCCCTCTCTGGTCTCAAATTCTTTCCACGTCTCCCCCTAGCAATCCTTGGCAACGCTAAAGAACTGGGTGAAGGAGCTCAAGCAGCTGGGACCAGATAGCATCGTCATTGCTATCGCTGGAAATAAGAGTGACCTGGAGGACAAGCGGGTAAGGCCACTGTTATCCCTTTTCTCGGCTCTGCGTGCGGCCGGAATCGCTTCAGCTTCTAATATCTTTGATGGTGATATCTTCCTTTATGTAGGAGGTTCCGTCTGAGGTGGCCAAGGCGTACGCTGATGAGATTGGAGCGCTCTTTGTGGAGACATCGGCCAAGGAGGACAAGAATGTTTCTGAGCTCTTCATCAACATCAGTAAGGACACCGATGACCACTTAGATAACGCTCTGGTTCTTTGTCATGTCTCTCGGTTGCTGCTGTGCATCTAATTCTGTCTGTCATAACCTGTCTTTGCATGTATGCGTCTGCTCTTTTCCCTCTAAGACTGTGGGCTCTTAAGCTCTGTGTCGTGATCACAAAAGGCCATGACTTCGTCGTCAGCGTAGACTTTCTCACTTCTCACATTTAAATGCCTGTTCTAAAGCTCGTTTTCCTCGCTTGTACGCTTGGCCTCTGGACTTCAGGCAAAAGGCTTCCTCAAGCCACTGCAGAGAGAACCTCGCTGCCACTAGGTGACACTGAGCACTATGGAACCAGTCGGCGATCCAATTGTTGTTGAGTCAGAGCGCAGTGGGAAGAAGAGAGAGATAAACGAATTATGGTGAAGGGAGAAAGCGGACCGAAGGAGCGGCAATCCCGTTAGACGTCCTCATGTACATAGTGATAAGCAGCTTAATAAGGAAATAGAAGCGCTTAACGACTCGCTAATGCTTCCCGTCCCCATCTTTTGTGGGGACAATGACATTGGACTGAAGGAAAGAGGAGGAGGGGGCCCACGCCAAAGGATGACAACTGGAACTGAATATTAACTTTGATATAAACCTAACGTCTACGATCACCGCCCCGATACCCTCCGCGTGACCCGTCACGCCGCCCACGATATCCTCCGTCCAGTCTTGACCCTCGCTGCAGCCGAATGCCATCCCGACCGCTGGTACGAACTGCAGACAGGAAGGGAAGTGTCAGAGGGGCTTAACAGAAGGCGGAAGGGGTTACGCTCAAGGAGAGAGAAGGGGTATGTACTCGGATTGCACAGCCAAACAGTCATGTTGAAGGTCTTGAATACCTTGGTTGGACCACCGCGGCGGTCTGTCACCATCTCTTCGGTCCCTGCCGCCCCAGTTTCTGTCAGGACGGTCGGTCCATCCGCGTCTCTCTCCTCTTCCACCTTGCCAGTCATCCTTGTAGGCGTAACCTCCAGATCGGGAGTCCAGTAGCCTCTCATTGCTTTCGACAAACATGGACGCCTGTCATTTAGCAGAGAAAGCGTGAGCACACTCCCTTAATCATTGACTCACAGAAGCAAACCCAAAGGATAGGCGTCTGATAGAAGGGGAGGACAAAGGCCGAAGAGCTCCAAGAATAGCATGCAGGTACGGCTCTGTCCAAATTCTGCTGAGTAAATGTGTATGCAACGTGGGTCATTCAGGTAGAAGCGTCTTCAATGAAGGTTCAGGCTCATTATATCAGATATATAGCCATCATTATGACCCGCAAGAGCACAGAAGAGGGAGATGGCAGCACGAAGGATGTGGAGAAGAGAAACAAGGCGCTACCTTTTCGGCGAACTGCAGGGCCAGCGCCTGCAGTTGAGTTGGCTCGACGCGCTGGAATACGACGCTCTCGGTGGTCTGATAAAAATAAAACGAAAGCATTAGTGACATCTGCTTCTTCCCTATTCCCGATATTTGAGAGCTTCCTCTTACCTGGTCCCATGCTGCATGGACTTCCTCGTTGATCATCATCTTGCTGAAGACGCTGTGCACCTTGTTCGGAGGTAGCTCAAACATTTTGCAGAGCTGGGGTAGGCTCATCGAGTCGTAGTAGGCT